>CAIGQW010055671.1:2545512-2558422 GCA_903798125.1 Danio choprae | reverse complement strand
TTAAAAATAAATACTAAAATAATACTTATATCCCAAATAAAATATTTATATATAATTTAAATATATAATTATAATATCATTTAAAGTAAAGACTGTTTTGACATTATATAAACTAATGATAAAATCCAAGGCCTCTTTACTAAACCAGACAATGCAAACTAAACAGCATGGTTACCATGTTTTTGTCCCACTGATGCTGTAAGTCCTGCTGGAGGGGTTGTATTTGGCTTTAGTCTCCATTCCAGCAGGGTCACTTCCATGGTTTGGTTCTGTTAGACCAAAACAGCCCAGAATCTCTCCACGAGCTGGGAAAAAAATGATAAGCACACAATTAAAAACAAGAAAACAATAAATGGAATAGTCCACACAAAAATTAAAATCACTCCATAATTTACTCACCCTCAAGCCATTCTGTCTATATGACTTTCTTCTTTCAGATGAACACATTTGGGGTAGTTTAAAATTTTATGCTGGCTTTTCCATGCTGTATAAATGTGGCCCTTTTTTGAAGCTTCCAAAAGCACATAAATCCATCGTCTAACAGATATGTATGATGCTTGACATAAGACACATTAGTAGCGGAAGTTCCTGAAATAGCTACATCTGGTGGGAATCACTTATCACTAGGGACGTAGTGGACATTTTAAAAGTGGGAGGGGACAGCTGAATGAGATCCAAAATTTTGCTTTCATTTTATTATTAATCACCTGTTTCTCAATGGTCTGTATCTCTACACCCAGTTGCTATGCCCCTGCTTATCACAGTTTGTTTACCACAGAAGACAATAGTGAACAAGAAAACTAGTTGGCTTGGCATTATTGTAAAACGTTATACATTACATTACACTTACAATGCCATCTTACGTCGTGTCAGAGGTCAGTCAAAACGTTGTTGAGAACGGGCATTCGGCTGCCGTTTATAATTTAAAAATTTGAAATATTTTGGCTACAAAAACACATAAATGCATTTCATAAGGCATGCATTAACAGCCTTGTGGCATATGGGTTATTTTTTACAACAAATTTATGGAAACTTAAAAAAAAAATATGGCCCACTACCCAACACCATTATAAAGCATGGAAGAGCCAGGATAAAATGTAAAATGAACGTGTTCGTCTGAAAGAAGAAAGTCATATAAACTAGGGTTGTCAAAAGTTCGATACAAATCTGTACTGTTCTTAAACAGTTCTGATTGGCTGTTGTGTTCATGTGCTCAACGGAAAGGACTGTGATTGGCTGTGAAGGTCATCAGTTCACTGCTGTTCACTGAGTACCAAAACAGATACATGGACACTGGAGTGTTTTAAAGCTGCGTAGATCAGTCAATCCATCAGTGGAACGCTCGTATGTCAGCTCATAGACAGACCAGCTGATGAAAACGTCCCGATTGGTATTGTGGCAAACCTGCCAGTGTAGCGTCAGCGTCGCCATGGAAACGAATCCCTCACCGCAATCACCGCTCCTCACGTGCTGATCAAGGACAGCTGCTGCCCATTGGAAGAACCCCGCTGACTTCTCCTGCTTCCACTGGGCACCCTGACCGGCATTTCACTTCACCCGATCACCAGACCCCTTTGGACACAAAACTCACCGCCCTGCACATCCCAGTGCACTTATCCTTTGCTCCACTCCCTTAATAAACAGCCCTACAGGGATTTGCTCTGTCTCCTTGTGTCCGTGTGATCTCTCACCTGCGACAGTATCAAACTCGATACTTTTGACAACCCTACTATAAACCAAAGATGGCTTGAGGGTGAGTCAATTTCATTTTTTGGGTAAACTATTCCTTTAAAAGTACATACGGCAATCAATGTAGAGACAGATCTTTCAGATCTTTGTAATTTAATAATAAAATTCAGTAACTAGCCAATGGGACCGTTTAATTACTAGTTTCCAAACCATTTTTTAATTACTAACATAACTTTTTTTCATGATCCTAGGAACTTTGATGTTAACATTTTAACACAGTAGTTCAGGCAGTTGACTAACCCAGTTTGGGCAGATATTTCTGCTTCTGATCTTCTGTGCCATAGGCATTGATGGGGTGCATGACCAGTGAGGACTGGACACTCATAACCGATCTGTACCCGCTGTCCACTCTCTCCACCTCTCTGGCGATCAGACCGTAGGCCACATAACTAGTGCCTGCACAGCCATATCCTTCAACACAAAAACATGAAACCATGTGCACTAGAGAATAAGAGTCAACTGAAACTGTGCTTTGAGTTTCCACGTTCAAGACTGCAAATCTGACACTTTAAAGAGCCTTGTAGAGTTTCAGCTGACTGGTGGTTTTACCTTGAATTGTAGGCCCAAGGACACCAAGCTCTCCCATCTCATTTAAAATCTCCCGATGGAAATCTGAAAATTCAGAGCCACAGATTTAAATATCAGGGTTTAGGATCTCATGTTTCTGTTGATAAATTAAAATGTACAATTTTGTATTTTTTTATGGAACACTGCATATTTATTAAAAATTATACATATCTATACACATCTTTTTTTTTGTAATTTTTAACCAAAATAACTTCCCATCCTTATGGAGTCAGGGCGGGATCAACCTGTCACACAAGAAATCCACCAATAGCAAACCATTCAATGAACCAATCAAAGGATAAGCAGCAAAATCAGATCCTGTCCTACATGTTTTCTTGTTTCACTTTGACATAAATAATACAGTGAATATGGAAGATAAAGTTACCACAAACTAGGTTTTGCACAACTTTATGCAGTTGACATTAGGGCTGCACAATATATCGCAAAATTATCATTATCGCGATAATAGTACATATATGTATCACAGACAAGTGTGATAAATGACATTTATTTTATGATTTGCTTGTTTATCTAATTGACGTCAGGTCTTCAGTTTTGTGCTCAGGCGCACTTTGCACTCACACTACAAGCATACCATGTCAAAGCCCAACCTAACCGTGCTCTGGCACACGTCTTCAAAATGGGCCAGGGCTGGCTAACTGAAACACGCCTGGGCCTTATTTGGAGCACTCGCACTTGTCAAACGAACCAGGAAATGGGAGTCAAACATACCTGGGCTCGGTTCGGATAGCCTAGTGTGAGTACACCCTAATCCAGTCTCAACATTTCACTCACATAACGATATCGATGCTGAAAGGATATATTGTGCAGCCCTACCTCAGATTGCGAGCAGCTCTTTTACTTACGTTCATTCCTGTTGGCCATGATGATGCGTGGCATGAGCTTCTCCTGACAGTATGTGCGGAAACTATCTCTGATCATGATCTCCTCCTCTGTGAGCTGCCCTTCCAGATCCAACGCGTCACGCCAGTCAAAGGTTACCTTAGCTAGAAATGACAATGCGTTTTTATTTTCAGCTAAAATACACTACATGAAGTCAAAGTTAAGAATAAGAGTAATATTGAATAATGAATATTTACGTGGTTTTGGTGTTTTTTTGACTCGCTCCTCTGTGTCTGAAAATAAAATAGTGTAGGATATGGTTATTTGCACAATCACTTTAAAAAAGGAGTGTTTACCCAAAAATGAAAATTTCCTCACCATTTATTTGCACTCAAGTCGATCTATACTTTTAGGAATTTCTTTCTTCTTTTGAACACAAAACAAGATATTGTTAGGAATGTTGGAAAAAAGCCGCCATTGACATCCACAGTAGGAATCCACAGTAGTCAATGGGTGGTGCTTTTCACCATTCTTCAAAATATCTTCTTTTGTGTTTAACAGAAGAAATAAACTCATAGGAAGTTCAGTTTTGGGTGAACTATCCCTTTAAAAGGATAATTCATAGGCCTTTTTACATTTACAGGGTTCATACCCTTTTTACTACTAGAAATTCCATGACTTTTCCAAGATTTTCAAGTAAATTTTCATGACCTGATGTTTCATGTAGTGTCTATGTATACGGGGTAAATTAATAACAAGAAAAAACAATGCAATTTATTACAGCATATCGTAAAACATGCAACAATCTGTTTAGTTCAAATGTATTTTTTTATTTAATGTATTTTAATTTATTTAGATAATGCTTACATAGCACTAATAATGTGAGAGTATGTGATTAGCCAAGGAAGGAAATTAATTAAAGACAACTAACTTATATTCAAGTATACTACCTGACAAAAGTCTTGTCGTCGATCCCAGTTGTAAGAGCAAAAAATAATAATTTGACTTCTAGTTGATCATTTGGAAATGCTTTCTTTGCCATTCCAGATGACTTTATTATTAGGTTATTTAAGTCATTGCAGTGATGTATGGATGCAGTCCTCCAAGCTCATGGGAGTTCATTCATTCATTCATTTTCATTTTCGGCTTAGTCCCTTTATTAATCTGGGGTTGCCACAGCGGAATGAACCGCCAACTTATCCAGCATATGTTTTACACAGCGGATGCCCTTCCAGCTGCAACCCATCTCTGGGAAACATCCATACACAACCATTCACACTCATACACTACGGACAATTTAGCTTACCCAATTCACCTATACCGCATGTCTTTGGACTTGTGGGGGAAACCGGAGCACCCGGAGGAAACCCAACGCCAACACGGGGAGAACATGCAACCTCCACACAGAAACGCCAACTGACCCAGCCGAGGCTCGAACCAGCAACCTTCTTGCTGTGAGGCGAACGTGCTATCCACTGCGCCACCGTGAGGCTGCTCATGGGAGTCATACACAATATTCTAGACTTTTGTCTAGGCAAAGTCAGATCTTACTGTCCTAATTACTGTCCTAATTAAATAATTAAAACTCAAGGCATGATCATATTTTATTTTGGTAAAATAAGTGTAATCTAGAGGCCTTTGCCTTTCATATAAGCCACTTCTGATACCAAATGATCAACTTATTAACTTATCAATTAATCTAGTAATTACATTGGTTTTAAACTGTAGTTTTTGTCATGTATAATCCATATCTGACACGACATCTTGTGCAGCTCTAGCACTCATTCGAGTTCAGTGAAGAACAGTCCCTAATAAACATATAAAGCAATGCAAAATCAAGGTTAAACTAAAAAGTCAAGTTATTATTTGTTGCTCCTAAAACTTGGATAGGCGACAGGACGTTTGTCAGGAAGTGTATACAGATATTTGTTAAACAAATTTCCATGACTTTTCTAAAACCTTGTGGGTTTTTCTGTTTTTCTAAAACTTCTCCAGAACTGGAAAATGCCATGTTACAATTCAATTTTCCGTGTTTGTATGATCGAACAAACCCTGATTTTAACTTTTTTTTTTTGTTTCAATAGAACATGTTTCTGGCATCTTTGGTGTTTCATAAAATGCAAGTCAACAAAAGTAAAGAAAAATCATACAGGCAAAAAAGAAAAGCAATGCTTCTAATAATAACGACGTCTTATGACGCAAAATGATTTGTCTGTGGATGAAAATATGCATGGATGCAAACTGACACATGAGCTTGAAGTTGTTTTTTTACAACCAAAAATGAGGATGTGTGTGTTGTATTGTTCATTAAAATGGATTGTACTGCTGAATGCTGCAGTCCTATATGCAACAGTACGAATACATTCTCTTGATCATTATGACAAGGAGCTCAAACCTCATTCATAAGCGAACTGTTTTCTGAAGCTGTGGTTAAAATGCAATAATATTATAAATAATGTTAAGTTTCTTTTGCAGTGTGAATTGTTTTGCAATAAGACCTCAGGTGTATAATCAGGTATCCATTTCTTTGCCTTTATACATCTTTTTGGATTATCTTTTGCATTTAAAATCACCAAAAATATTATACTAATGCTATTTCAATTATCTACTGAAGAAAATGTATCACCAAATTGTAATTTTTGAGTAAATTATTTGATTAAAGTGAACACATAAAATTCATTTTAACATCATTTTAACATAAATTAGATTTACAGATACTTTTCTTTTTTGATCTGATGACCAAATAATGATTGCATTTACACATTATTTTGGGACCTGAAATTAAACGCCATAATAGTTTTCTATTTTCTTACAAGTCTATCATTGCAAATTAAAATTTTGGAGTAAATAATTTATTTAATGTGAAGACAAAACCTCTCCACGTAATGTAATTTGATCACTGTGTAATGCGTAAATGAATGTAAATAAGGTTTACAATAAATAATTTTTTAATGATTTGATGACCAAACAATGAATGCATTTACACAATATTTTGGGAAGGTAAATAATATGCCATAATAGCTATTTTCTTACAAGTCTATTTGTTTAACTTAATCATGCTCACCGTATGCAGCAGGTGCTGAAGTGGCCTGGGCCCTCGACACACACATCAGAGGACATCTCTGTGAGTTCACCAGCAGACGAGACAAAGCTGTTCTTAATGCCATGGTTGGTGATGTTCAAATCTGAAAAGACAATAAACAATATAATCAACAATAATCAATACTAAGACAGTCATGACAACATTAAAACCGAGTGTTTAAAAGTTGAATTCACAACCAATTTAATCTGGAGTATTTCCTGTGCTCTTACCTGTACATTTTTTTGGCGTTTGCATAAAAAAGTGACAACTTTATTACAATGTTACTAGTTTGTTATTACTTATTATTAAATATTGTAAAATGTAATTGTACAAGCATTCTTAAACGAAACTTCTGAAGTAGTTTCAGACAAACTCGTGTGGTGTTATTTTTAGTATTATTATTTCCTCATTTTATGTATATACAGTATGTATTGCATAATTGTCTACGCATGGTTACACAATTACAATTACACACGTAATATTGGACTCAATTATAGATTTAAAAGTCTATCTACGTGTATGTCTGAAAACATGTATAATAGCAAATGTTTATTTTATTTCTGGCAGTCAAACAGGGATATAATAATGAGAAAGTATTACCTTCGCCGGCTTCGATCAGATGATTTCTCTTTCTACTGTAATACTATTTATGTTCAGAGCAGAGCTGCGTGAACGCGTCGCAAATTGGACGAAAGCGTCGTCCATCTTTTGTGTGGCGTTTTTCCACAAACTCCTATTACTCGGAACTTGCACTACAGTGCATCCTGTATGTAAGATTGTTTTTATTTTTTCACACAACTTAAATGTTTTTTTTTTTCTACGCAATCACACACATAACTGATACACTCAAGCATAATTATCTGAAAACTGTAAAAAGCAAGTGCTGTCATTTAAAATATATATTTTAAATAATTAAATTTGATTATGTCACATTCAAAATGGCTGAACTTTACGTCTGAAACCCTGTGAAACCTCGAAGGCGTTTACGGAAAACGTGTCCTCTGATTGGATGATGACAAGAGGCGTGTACGCGGAGAGGACTTTTTAAAGTGCATTGCACTTGTACAACCAAAATGACTCCAGGGCTAGCGTACTCTAATATTTCTCTTATTAATTAATATTCAAGTCTTGTAATGTGTATGATCATAAATGTCTGTCATATGGTGGCTGATATATATAAACCACCAGGACTAATCCAAATATTAAGAAGTTACTGCAATATTATTATTATATATTATATTGTTCCATTTTCTGGGCAACAAATAAGGGACTTTACAATATTAAAAATTGGATTTGGGTTACACAAAACCTTTTTTTTGTCCTTTGCCATCAAATATATCAATTTCAAACTAGTTATTTTTAAACCAGGTTTTGTTGCTTATAAAGGAGTTTATTCGGCCGACATTTGTTTTTATGTACTTTTCATGTATCCTCAGTCACTTCTCCTCAAAAGAAAACATTTCAGAGAAGTGTCACATCATTAAGAACGCATTCCAATGTGTATGCAAAGCCACGCATCACCCCTGTAGAGCACAGTGCTTGTGTGGTAGTGGTTGTGGTAGTGGTTTGTAGTGGTTGTAGTAGTGAGTTTCATTGGCATTGACGTTGGTTCGCAGCTGTTTTAGCAATCCACGGTGCAAGACCGAGATTGTCACTGCTATTATCATTGAACACAAGTTTCACACACCCCAAACACAGAGTGTTAAACTGTAGAAAGAAACATCAAGAATGGAGGAAACGAGGAAAAGGAGGTCTTTCAAACTACCCTTCTTCCACAAAGGTGACCAAAAAACAGCACAGCTCAAACAAATGCCTGGAAACGGCCACGGTGAGTCTTATTTACACTGGAATTTGATTATTCAGGGGTTTCCCTGATTTGAGATTATTAAAGCTCTCTTCTGTCCAGTTTTGGGGTTTCTGGGCTCATGGTAGACCCATAATTGACAGACCTTAAAGGATTAGTTCACCCAAAATTTACTCACCCTCATATGGTTCCAATCCAGAAACCTTCGTTAAACCTCTGGACACAAACTAAGATATTTTAATTTATTTTCTTTTATAATTCAAGATATAATTCTCGGTGTTCCATAGACAGTCACGAGAAGTTCAATGTCCTGAAAAAAAACTGTCAAAAAATTCAGTGCATTAACCAATATTAACAAGCACAACTTTTCATAATGCATTAGTAAATGTAGAACTGTGATTAATAAATGCTGTAAGAGTATTGTTCGTTCTTATTTCATGTTAGTAAATACATTAACCGGTTAAACTGTTGATAGTGTAGTGAAACCATGGTGCGTTTGTGATAATCATGGTTTAGCTACTACAACAAAAACATTTTCTTTTTCTTTATTTCTTTTCTTTTTTGTTGTAATATTTAAATGTTTTTTTTGTTTAATCTGAAGTAAAACCATGGTAAATGTTCATAAGGGATGTTATAAAAAATGTAAATGTTAATTTCCTCTCAAATGACTGTGGAAAAAGTGTCAAGTACAATCATTTCTCTTTTAACAGATGAGGAGAAAGAGAAGAGGAGGAAAAAGAACCGTCTGGCGTCGTTCCTCAAAGCTTGTAGGAAACACCTGAGGATCTCCTGCCTCACCCCCAATGGAGAGGAGAAGATGGAAAATGAAGAGGAGGAGCACAAACAGCTCCCAATATCACCAGACAAAGGCACTGATGGTAAATAAACATATTTACATCAGTATATCAATCCATAATTGTATTAATAAATAGTTTTCTTTACTTCCCCTTACACAGAGTTTGGCATCTTCATGAAAATGACTGTATCAAATGTGTAACTGCAACTTCATTTCTGTTTTAACAGATGACTTTCTTTGCCATTTAAAGAATCAGTACCATCTGAAAGTAGTTCCTGCCGTCATTCATAGAGAGCCTTGTGTGGAAGAGAAGATAGATATCAGTAGAGCAGAAATAACTGATTCATCTTGTGGAGATGAAGAAGAGGAGGACAAGATTAAAGGGGAGGAGATAAAAGAGAAGAAGAAGAGAAGGAGAAGGAAGAAAGAGGAGGAGAAAATGGAGAAGACAATGATGGAGAAGGTGGAGGTGGAAGACAAGATTAAGGAGGAGGAAATTAAAGATAAGAAGAAGAGAAGGAGAAGGAAGAAAAAGGATGAGAAAATGGAGGAGACAATGATGGAGAAGGAGGTGGTGGCGGGCACGATTAAAGAGGAGGACAGAGAGAAAGGGAGAATGAAAAAAGAGGAGAAGAAGATGGAGGAGATAATGATAGAGAAGAAGGAGGTGGAGGGAAAGTTTAAGGAGGATGAGAAGAAGGGAAGGAAAAAGAGAAGGATCAGGATGAAAGAGGAGAAAGAGAAAAGAAGGAGCAGGAGGAAAGAGGAGAAGAAGGAAAGTGAGGAGAAAGAGGAGGAGGACATGGAGATGACGCAGATTAAAGAGGAGATAAGGGAGGAGGAGGTGAAGAAGAGAAACCGAAAAAAGAAAATCAGTAGCAGGATGAGCAGAAGGATGATGAGGAGGAGAAGTAAAAGAAGGAGGATGAGAGCATGATGGAGGAGGAAGGAGAAGACGAAAAACAATAAAAAGATGCACTAGAAATCTGTTTGTTTTGTTCAAATATCTGTTCAAAAAGGGTCTCTTTTGTGTCTGGTATTGTAAAAAACTGAAATAAGAAAATCAGTAGCAGGATGAGGTGAAGGATGATGAGGAGAAGTAAAAGGAGGAGGATGAGAAGATGATGGATGAAACAGAAACGGAAAAACAACGCACAAAATAGTATTGTCCAAAAAGTATCTGCTCAAAAATGTTCTCTTTTGTGTCTGGTGTTATGTTGCTGATTACTCCCTCTTTTACTTATAATTTAAGTGCTAGAAAATGGGGGCGACACGGTGACTTAGTGGTTAGCATTGTCGTCTCACAGCAAGAAGGTCGCTGGTTTGAGTCCCGGCTGGGCCAGTTGGCATTTCTGTATGGAATTTGCATGTTTTCCCCGTGTTTGCGTGGGTTTCCTCCGGGTGATTTATTTCAGAATGTGTACTTAAAGTGGACCTAGGATGCCCCTTTTTACAAGATAAGTAAAATAAGTCTTTGATGCCCCTATAGTGTGCATGTGAAATCTCAAAATAATTTTTTATAATGCATTGAAACTGCCCCGTTTAGGCTTTGAGACAAATTGTGCAGTTTTGGTGACTGTAGCTTTAAATTCAGCCCTCTTTTGAAAAGAAGACGGAGCTACAAACGCATACAGTTAAGCCAAAAATTATTCATACCCCTGGCAAATTCTGACTTAAAGATACTTTTATTCAACCAGCAATTTTTTTGTACCGGAAATGATACAGGCTTCTCCCAAAAGATAATAAGACAATGGACTAACGTCATCTTTGTGAAAAACTGAAAATGTCAAAAAAAGTGGCTCCGAAGAAGGAAGTCTATGGAGAAGTCTATGGAGACTAGTGTTCATTTGTGCATCCTATCCCTGGGGTTGTCCGGTACAGTCATTTCCAAACACCCACATTCATGTCCTAAAATGTAACCACAGGAGTTATATACTGTCCATATGTCTAAAGAACCATAAATAGTGATTTTATTTGCAAACACATGGAATTATGTGGGCAAATTAACAACAGTTTTTGGGCACATTTTTTGTTTAAATATTATATAATCTGCAGTAATGAGTTCATTTAATTTTTCAACAAATAAAATAAGCCATGGGCTGCGCAGTGGGTAGCACAATCGCCTCACAGGAAGAAGGTCGCTGGTTCGAGCCTCGGCTGGGTCAGTTGGCGTTTCTGTGTGGAGTTTGCATGTTCTCCCCGTGTTTGCTTGGGTTTCCTCCGGGTGCTCCGGTTTCCCCCACAAGTCCAAAGACATGCGGTATAGGTGAATTGGGAAAGCTAAATTGTCCGTAGTGTATGTGTGTGAATGGGTGTGTATGGATGTTTCCCAGTGATGGGTTGCAGCTGGAAGGGCATCCGCTGCGTAAAACATATGCTGGATAAGTTGGCGGTTCATTCTGCTGTGGCGACCCCAGATTAATAAAGGGACAAAGCCGAAAAGAAAATGAATGAATGAAAAAATAAGCCATAAAACAGATTTTGCTGTGAGTGCTAACATTTTTAAGCAACAACTATGCTGTTATTAAATTGCTATTAAATGTGACCCTGTATATACTTGTGGCAGTTAGAAAAATGACTGATCTCTATTTTGCCAAAAATCATTTGCATATTAAAAATGTCTTCCATGAAGCTATCTTCCATAAAATTATTATTATACTTCCATCAAATTTTATGGAAGACATTTTATGAAATGTCTTCCATAAAATTATCTTCCATGAAGCATTTTGTAAATTTCATTATTTAAAAAAATAAGATTAGTAATATGCATTGCTAAGAACATCATTTGGACAAATGTAATAGGCATTTTTATCAGTATTTAGATTTTTCTGAACCCTGAACTGATCATCTGAACTGAATAATAACTGTATCTCAGCCAAATGTTGTCCATGGAAAAAATACATCCATGGAAAAACAATTTATTCAGCGTTCAGATGATACATACATTTCGCCTTTATCCAATTTTGCATTAAAGCAATACATTTTATTGTATGTATTTAAATACATGTTCTTGTTTGAGCTGCAGGAAGTACACTAATTTAACAGCAAAAATAAATAAACAAAAACTAAAAAAGCTATTAGTTATAGTAAGTTAGCTACCTAACTATTAATCAGTTATTTTGTATAAGCCTATAGTGCATTTCAGTATGAATAAAACAAGAGAGACAAAAACAATCACCCTTGCTTAACACAGTAGTTCATGCGAATAAATTATTCAAATGATTTTATTTATTCTTTTGCATGTGAACATACACTTTGATGGAAAACCGCTCTTTATTAAGGACTAGTTTTCTTTGACATAATAATGATGAATCTGCCAGAGACCAAAAAGAGAGGAAAAAATTATAATAAAAAATAAATGAAATTAAGATAATTGCCCGTGTTTGTTTGTATTTGAAAGTGTGTTTAAAGCAACTACTTTTAAAATTCTGTATTTTTATTATTAGTTTTTTTTGTTTAGTAATCAGCACATTAATCAGGGGGTAATCATTACTATTATAGATAAATAAAAATAAACATGCAAAATACAAAATGTTGCTTTAGTTTGGGGAAAGTTTTTAACAGCTCTAATTATTTTCTCTTTAACCCAGTTAGAGGCGACGTTTTTTTTAAATCAATTTAATAAATACAAATTCAGGATCTTGTGTATATATATATATATATATATATATATATATATATATATATATATATACTACCGGTCAAAAGTTTGGGGTCAGTTTTTTTTTTATGTTTTTGTTTTAAGAAAATTATTCTGTTCATCAAGGCAGCATTTATTAAATGTAAAAAAAAATTGTTAAATTGTTAAATATTTATTACAATTGAATGTAGTTTCAGATGAAATTATTACTCCAGTCATTATTGCTTTTATTACTATTACCATTAATAATAATAATAATAATAATATTAATAATATTAATAATAATAATAATAATAAATATTAGAGTGATTTCTGAAGGATCACGTGACTCTAAAGACTGAAGTAATGAAGCTGAAAATTCATCTTTTAAATCGCTGTAATAAATTATTAAATTAAATTATAAACTACTTTTGAACAGTTATTTTATAG
>CAIGQW010055671.1:2533518-2545112 GCA_903798125.1 Danio choprae | reverse complement strand
GGGTGTGTGTGTGTGTGTGTGTGTGTGTGTGTGTGTGTATATGTATATGTATATTTTTATATATAATTATTTTTTTTTGTAGTCATTTAAGTGTGGTGAATTTAAAACGCTTTAGTAAAGGAACTGGCCTACAAAGAAATTGCACAACTTTGTCACCAGGTGTGAAACATGATTCTGTTTGTTACATTATTCATGATGACAATCAGAGAGTGTCACATTTGGCAAGTATTGTTAAAACGTTCATTTAATTAGCATTTCTAAAAACCGTCCTGGCATTTCCGTCGAACTGAATGAATTAGCAGCTTTTCTCACGTCAAACAGTCTAGTTTTAGCATAAACAGTTCATCATAAATTCACTATATAAAATATTTTACCCAAAATAACATCGAAAAAGTTGTCAGCGGTTAAACTGCGGGGTTTTTTTATTTAATTTAATAATTTTTTTTTAAATAAACGCAGAGTTAGTAAGAGAATTTCTGATTTCTTGATACGCATCGTCGGTTTTCAGTCAAGGAGCGTTCGTGTTTTGATTGGCTGACTCGGCTGTCTATCATGTTTTCCGCTCCTCTCATTGGCGCATTCAACCCTCACACACTCTCCTCGAAAATAACGAAACAAATCGTCGTGTCTATACTGTTATGTTTCTGCCATACACATCCACTGTAGAGCAGCGGAATTACTGATGGCCAGTTCCTCACAAGACTAATCGACGACAATACTATTACCTTAGAGATTTAATTGACTGCCGCAATACATTTGCAATGGAGCCAGAGGAGAAAAACCCAGAATCTAAATATGGTAAGACGTTTTCATTTTTCAGGGTTCCTCCTTCTGAAAGTGGTAGGGATGGTCTTCTGATGGAAACAATGACTAATGCGTGGGGCGTGGGTCTCTCTGGGATTTTCACGAAGGCTCGTAGTAATGCAGACTTTCACACTGGTGGTCGACAGAAATCATAGATACGTGAATGAATGAATTAGATAAGTGTGTGTGAGGACACGGCATGATGAATGTAAGCAAGAAAACAATAGGCGTGTGTTGGCGTAATTTCTCTCAGGTCAGTAATTACTGCGACCCTCGTATGTTTTGTTTTTGCGTCGTAAAGAGAATATGTTAACTTAATTTAATTGTAAATGCTTTACAACAACACATTCATTATAAATAGAGTTAAATCCTATTAAAGTAATGAAAATTAAAATGTGCTTACTGTTTACTCACCCTCAAGTGTTTCCAAACCTGTTTGAGTTTTCTTCTTCTGTTGGACACAAAAGAAGATATTCTGAAGAATGTTGCAAACGGCTGATGTCCATAGTGCAAAGAACAAATTCCATGGAAGTTAATGGTTACCGGTTTTCAGAACATCTTATTTTGTGTTCAACAGAAGAAAAGAAACTCAAACAGGTTTTTGAAATGTAAAGATTGAGTAAATGATGAGAATATTTTTAATTTTGGGTTAACTATCCGTTTACATCACAGGAAAACTGAGGTTTTAAGTGTCTGAGAGAACAGTGGCGTGGCTCGCATAATAATAACCAAATAAACTTCTTAACATCTTAAAAATGAAGGTGTGTGTGTATTCAGAAAAATCTAATATTTTATCTTAAATCACATTTTTATTCCAAATTTCACTGTGCTGTTTGTAGTACACATACTGTAACAGGTAAAACCCTGGATGGCTTTCCATTAACACCAGAGGGTTTCTATATAATCAGACAGTCATCAACAAACAGTATTAGCTGAAGTGGGAGGCTAACCACATTTCGGTATTAATTTAGTGTCACTCAGATACTTATTATAGTTTTTAATATACTTTCTCTACGCATTTGTTCACAGCACCTTATAACTTGCATATTTATAACAAATCTGTACATACAATTCAACATCCAGAGCTTTTTGACTAATTGCATCTCTGTTTAATGTATGTCGTCTTTTCATATTTATTTTCGTGTTGTCACTTCTGTAGCCAAAACAAATTCCTTGTGTGTGTAAGCACACTTGGCAATAAAACCGATTCTGATTCTGATATACGAGTCAAAGACAAGGGGCGGCACGGTTCCTCCGGGTGCTCTGGTTTCCCCCACAATCCAGACATGCCCTATAGGTGAATTGGATAAACAAAATTAGCCATAGTGTGTGAGAGTGAGAGAGTGTATGGGTGTTTCCCAGTTCCGGGTTACAGCTGGAAGGGCATCTGCTGTGTAAAACATATGCCGGAATAGTTGGTGGTTCATTCTGCTGTGGTGACCCCTAATAAATAAGGGACTAAAAAGCCAAAGGAAAATGAATGAATGAATGAGTGAGTCAAAGACAAGACATCCCAATTTGGTGTCCATATCAAATTTTAAATATGATTTTATACTTTATATGAAAAGTGCATAATATGTACAAGTAAAGTGTTTGCTTTGGTGTTTCAAATAATTTTATAAAATTATAACTTTTGTAAAATTAATATAGGTCAAAAGATGCAATTGTCATTCAACATTTATATTTATTTAAAAATGAATCAACACTTTTTTCTTATTTGTATGTAAAATGTACAAAAGAATTAGTGATTATACTCAATTTTTGTAATTAAATTTAAAGTATATAAAAACTTGTTGCTGAGAATAAGTGAATATAAAAAAATATACAAATGTTGTGTAGAATTGAAGAAAATAATGCCAGAAGTTTTGAAAAAAAGCCATCAGAAAATCACTCATTTTTGGCTGTAAATATAAAAAAGGTCCCTGCAAAAACCTCAAGGAACTGACTGCCTGGTGGTTTAAAGAACAGTGTCAAATTATGAAAAATGTGAAAAATTATGAAATATGTCATTAAATGATTCTTGTTCTAAATATGTCTGATACAATGACATTTGATATGTAAACTATTATTACACTGAATTACAATTGAAATGATGTTTTTGTAAACTGTGTATAATTGTTATTCTTTTCCCCCCAAAATAAATAAATAAATAAATAAATAAATAAATAAATAAATAAATAAATAAATAAATAAATAAATAAAATAGAACATGTTGTAATGTAAAATAAATATATAAGCCTATATTTCAATTTGATCTTTTTTTTTTTCAATTTGATCATTCGTTTTAGTACCCAGTTACTCCCACATTTAGACAAAAATGTCAATTCAATTACTGTAGTTAGTGCACAATTTCATGACTTTAATATTACTGGTACTGGTCAATAGTGAAGATCAGGATCAGACAGGGGAGAGATAAGATGCCCAAGGCAACTCAGAGCACTGAAACCTTTTTTGATTTAAAGTGAGTATAATAACAATTACTGTCCTATTTTTCATCCTAACTTCTGAAGTACTTGTTAATTTCCACCAGCCCAACATCATTCTTGCCTTAAGGGTTAGTTCCCCCAAAAATAAAAATGATGATATTAATTATTTACTCACCCATATGATGCTCCAAAGACCTTCATTCATCTTCAGAGCACAAAATTAGATATTTTAAATGAAATCCAAGAGCTCTCTCATCCTTCATAGACAGCAATAGTCCAGCAATAGTAGCGTTGCACAATATATCGTTTCAGCATTGATATCGCAATGTGATCATTCACAATAGTCACATCTCAGGATATGCGCTGTTGAGTTTGTAATGAAATGTATCATTTGGACGAGTTTTTGAGGCCTGTAATGATTTTCAAAGCATTCAGGGATAATCAATTGTACCATTGAATTATTTTTATTATTCATATATTGTACATGAATGCTGTTAGACTCGTAAAATGATAAAACAATTATAAATTCTTTCCAAACAGAGATATTCAAGCCATCTGGTGAAATTGTAGTCATATCGCAAAATATATTGCAGAACAACAACATATTGCAATGTTAGATTTTTCCAATATCAAGCAGCCCTAGTCCCAAGATATTCAGGGTGCAAGAAAAATTCAAAAAACATCTCCAAAAAAGACCACATGCCTTCAGTGGTTCTATTAGGACATTATCCTGCCACAAGAATACATTTGTGCGCACATTCTCTTCAGGATCAGTATAGGACACATATTTACGAGAGTGATATATATATATAGAAATACACCACGGATGCAGCTGTGCTTTTTTTTTTAATAAATAGAGGAATTTGCATATGGGCATGTGGGTATACATTAGTGCACAGTGCTCATGCTCTATTGACCTTATTCTACAATGCAGAAGTGCGCTCGTCTTTGCGCTTGTTTTAGAACCTCCGATTTAGTTGCCCATAGGAGAAAAGACTAGGAATAGTAAACAGCAGAAAACGGTCAAACTACTTCCTCTACAAACAAGTGTGTTCATGACTATACAGGCAAAGCAGAATAATATAATAAGGAAATATTAGTTTGCAACATCAAGCAGCACAACGAGCTGTTTTTAAAGTCTAAAAATGAATGGAAGTGAACGAGATCGGAAGTCAACCCACTCATACGCAATTATAAGATCTATAGGGACACTGAGTGGAAGAAACTGTTGAATAAAGTCATTATTATTGTTTTATGTGCACACAAAATGAAGTTTATTTATAAACTAATTTCAAGAGGATCACGTGCTTATGATTGCTTGGGCTGGTCCCGCATTATCCAATTTATGATTCACCAATTAGACGATTCCTAAGCCACTATAAATACCCTAACTTCCATATAACAGCCATCTTCATTTGGAGAATCCCCCCTTCCACCCCTACTCCTCCTTTCCTAGATGGGTGGCACGGTGGCCCAGTGGTTAGCACTATTGCCTAAAAGCAAGAATGTCACTGGTTCCAGTCCTTACCAAGCCAGCCGCCGTTTCTGTGGGGAGTCTACACGTTCTCCCCGTGCTCACGTGGGTTTCCCCCGGGTTCCCTGGTTTCCTCTCACCGTCCAAAAACGTGCAACTTAAGTTAATTGACTAATCCAAATCGGCACCATAGACATGCACTTAGTAGTTATCTCTTAAGAGCAATCACTATCTGTTCAGTAGCTACTACAGCAGGGGAGTTCTCGAGATCTACCTGAGCAAAAACTCCCCTCTCGCCTTGCAAACGGGAGGGAGCCTCAGGCTTGAGGATCTTATGAGCTCAGGGCTCTGTCCCGGGACAGCATGCCAAAGCTTTATAATCAATCATCAGCTAAGTGTGAACTCTTGAAAGTATTCTCATAGCTTCATAATATTCTGAAGAAACTTACTGTTTTGACAATGTTTTTTTGGTACCTTTCTGGACTTTGAATGAGTCAGGAACATCTATGGAGGATAAGGGAGCTCTCAGATTTGACAAGAGAGTGAGTATTTATTTGCAGAATTAAATTTTTTGGTGAATGAACTCTTTAATGGCAATTCATGGTGATTTCATGTGAGATCAAGCACAGTTCCTAGAACTATTGGCGAAAGTACTCACTTCACTTTGCAGGATTGATTTTAGTTATACAAATGTACTCCTCCTTCTTCAGAGAGTAGTCTAGTCGCAACCACTATAAGAACTACCAGATTCAGTGTCCAATTTTTGGGGTGTATTTCACACTTGTCTAGGGTGTATTTCACACAGTTTTAGTTGATTTAAAACAAACTCTGGGTGTGATTTGTTGCTTTGTTATTATGGTTTGAACTCTGCCGTTCAATCCTGTTCACCAAACATGCTTACCCTGACCATTGAAAAGGTGGATTTCGGTACACTTTTGAACAATCTCTGGTGTGGTTTGACTAAAGTACGAATACAACAGTACATGATGTCACAAGATTCAGCCAAAAATAAGGACAGAATAATCAAGCATATGCATGATTTTCTATTTATAATTACGATCTTCCTCATTACAGTTCAATACAGGTTTGAGAATCATCTCTCCTTGCAGCAGATATTTGTTTGTTTGTGTGTGTGTGTGCGTGCGCGTGCGTGCACGTGCGTGTGCGTGTGTGTGTGTGTGTGTGTGTGTGTGTGTGTGACAATTACTGTTCTGACACATTTTACTTCTTCACAAGTTCTTAGCTAATAAAAAGTCACATAAAGAAAGCATTTAGCCCTGTACACAGCATTGTTTTGAATGTTCGGTTGCAAAATATACTTCATAAAGCCTTTGTAATTTTGTCTCACAAATGAAAGAGTGAACACTATGCAAACTAGGATCATAACATTTTTTGGTACATACAAAAATAACCAGGCGGAACAGAACTACAAGTGTGAACACACCCTTAATTTGATACTAAACAGTCATAACTTATCCTAACTGGAAAGATTTCAGTATTGATTGCTACATCTTCAACAAGAGTCAGTCAGAAGAATTAAGAAAGCCTGATGAAACATGTCTTAAATAAATTCAGACTAACCTAAAGCCTCTTTGTAAGTTCCTGAGACTGTCTAGAACCCATCTCATTCCTGAGCTTCAGGTGAAGGGTTTTCAAGTTCCTCTTCTTAGAACTTGTTGTAATGTAAATTTGTCTAATCTGGGTCATAGTGAAGTATTCTCACACACTCTTTTTGACTTTTTGCCATCTTTTCTGGTTTGCATTATGATCATTATAAAATTTAAGGTTAGAATTAATTAGCATTTAGATCTTTAAATAATGTCATTAAATACTTATATAATGTATATGATTGTCATTCAGTTTTTCTTGCACAAACATGAATTAATTGATAAAAATAATGAATAAATTTAATCGACTTATTTTAAAGTAATATACATAATGGATCTCCATACAGCTGCATATATTTACTTGTATGGTGGATATCTTGTCACATTTGCCCCGAGTAGATGCATGACATGTTGTGTGTGTGAGTGCGCACAGTGTACTTAGTAATAAAATTTGTGTGTGGCTCTATCAGCATTGCAGAAAGGCTTAATAAACCCCACAACATTTGGAAACTTCCTAGTTTTTTTTTATCACATTTTTACTGTGGTATTTGTGACTGGGTTGCTGTTTATATGACATCTGACACTGGCTGGTATTCTTCTGAAGCAACATGCCCAAACAGCAGATGGGCAGAACCCACTTCAGGTGGGTGGGGAGTACCAGCTCGTTTGCATTTAAAGGCAGAGGCGCAAAACAACTAAAATTCCCTCTGAACCAAAAATGTAAATTTTCAGCAGGGTATAACAAATGATTTGATTGGTATTTTGAGCTGAAACTTCACAGACAAATTCTTAAGGCACCATAGACTTCTTTAATGTATGTAAAAATTACTTGTATTTTTTGATACTTGAATACCCACTTTTAACTTTGTTCCTAATATGTAAAAATATAATATATAAATATATATGTAGAGAGTGAGATGGAGAGTTTTAGTTTAACTAAATTTAGTTTACCTTTAATATCAATTTCTTTTAATAATAATAATTCCTTATATTTTTATAGCGCTTTTCTAGACACTCAAAGCACTTTACACATTGAGGGGAATCTCCTCATTCACCACCAGTGTGCAGCATCCACCTGGATGACTTTTTTTTTTTTTTGCTTGCCTTCACTTTGTTACACTTTACAGTTGTCCTGCAATACTTTACATATAAATATGACTTTTACCTCAATATTACTGGCACACACAGTAGAGACTGAGACAAGATTAGGATCAGACAGTGGACAAAAACATTATGTTGACCAAGAGCAGATTTGAATACAGAGCATTAGAAATAGTTAAAGAACTTGTATTGAGTAAAACTATAAATTACTGTCCTATTTTTATTCAGACGTCTTAAGTATTTGTTTCAAAATAGGAATTACCAGTAGCAAAAACTTATGTTGACTAAAATACAGTTTGAATGTGTCATAACTGTATACTCACACACTCCAGTGACTTCTCCAATTGTCATATTTTTCTGGTTATGATCTTTTAAACACACCAAAACACCAGAGATCCTTAAATTCAATCTCTGACTAAGACTGTGGGAAGTGCATGCTTATGATGCCCAACTGTAACTTTTATAAGGCTCATTCTTGAATGACAATGATAGATTTCTCTCCAGTTGCCTAGCAATCTCACAACATCGCAATGCCCTTATAAAGGCATCTCAAATATCTGTGGCCCTTATTGTGTCTGGAGGTCACGTGACTTTGCGGGAGGAGAAGGTCAGCTTGAAACAGGGGCCAAAGTGTGTGATTAGAATCAAGCTGTAGGTTGTCTGCCAGCCATATGTCTGATCACATCAAGCTTGAAAATAACACACAATCTGTGGAAGAGACTGAACAAACTGAAAAAACATGCATTTATAAACAACAGCTGTGCACTGCAGATTGCATTTATGGAAAAGCTCCATTTTTTGGCACTCATAATGTCAATGTGATTGCTTGAATTGTAATTTCCCCCCAGATACCCTGAAGCTGTTGATGATCACTGCTTTAAACTGCACAGCTGTCACTGATCCAACTTGGAAGGGTTTCTTTGATGGAAAGTGGTGCACTGTGCATGGCACCTAGTTTGTGTATTGATAAGCCATATATGGTAACCTGGATTTTCTTGTGCATGAAGTTCATGTAAACAACACCAATTGTCAAAATGCTATTGAAATGAACAACTGACATCAACATAAATCATGTTATGAATGGCCAAAAATATCTCAGAGCTTGGATTCAGTTTGATTGAATTGAAGGAAATGCATTCATATTTAAAAGGTGCTTAGGTTTTTGACTCTTCTAAAGCATAAAAGTACCATAATATGGATCTGGGGGAAGGTCAAGCCAGCCTCTCATTGATCCCAGTGGTTGTGCGCTGGTTGTGGAAATTCAAAATTGACTCAGAACAAACCATTATGATTGGCAATGAAAATTTGGAAAAGTAGTTCGGCCGGAGTACTGATCCCCATGGCTCTGCGCTGGTTGTGGAAATTCAAAATTGACCCAAAACAAACCATTATGATTGGCTAAGACTGTCAGTGAAAATTAGCAAAAAGTGGTTCGGCCGGCGTACTAAGAGCTGCGGAAATGTAAAAAAAAATTGTTTGCAGATATTTAAGAAACATGCTAAGTAAACATACTTGTTTATCTGAAAAACAATGCTAAAGTCAGTTATTCTCCTTTGAAAATGTGTGTTCCGTGTCTTTGTTTTGTAACTCTGCCCACTGCCAATTTACCCAATTATATTTTGGCACACCTGGGTGCCTTGGCAGAATACAAAGGCTGCATCAATATATGTAACCCGTCAGAAAATGCAACATCTGCAGGACAGTATAAGCCTCCAAAATGAGACACAGATTCAGTTATAAAAACCCTTACAAGGTGTTTTTTAATATGCAAACAATAAAAATATATCACAAACGTGAACATTAGCTGAGCAGCTTATATTGTAAAGGCTGATTTATACTTCTGCGTTGAGCGATCACCGTGACTCTTCTGTGTCTTACTTCTGATACTTCTGTGTGCTGTTTGTGTTGCTCTGCAATAACACTTCTGAAACGCTAGCTGGCAGTAGGTTTTTATGTTCCTCTGTGTCGAGTTTCTTCGTGGGTGTTTTGTTTTTTCTGAACGCTACCTTAATGTACAAGTAGCTGAAACTCGCTTATTCAGAGGCGAGAACTGGCGGACGTGCAACAACTTTAATCACTAGGTAAACACAAAACAAAAGTTTCCATCTGGAGCTCCTTCACAGGAATAGATACTTGTAAACACTCGCTCAGTCGAGCTCGCGGCTCTCAGCACCGCCCACACTGGTCACCGCTACCAAGGCACGCTCACTCCTGTTGGTGTCGTCAATCTGGCAACCTGCTTTTGCTTTGAGTCATTCTCAGAGGAGCCAAAAAAATCCTCTCCAATATTTAGAATTTGGACTGCGATGCCTAATTCAACCACTAGGTGTCAATACTACATTCTACACCTTTAAGAATAGCAACAAAACACCATAAAAACAGCAAAAGATCTTTAAACGTAGTAAATATGCTGCACATTTAAAGGAATTGTTAATTCAAATAGAAAAATTATGTCATCATTTACGTTTGCGGGTACATCTCAAGCTCTCTTGTTCAGTAGTCAGGGCACACTGGTCTCCACCATTTTATAGGCCCTCTCAATTACTACATTTTTCAACTGTATTCGAAAGCTTGGGCAGCTGATTTGTTGCCTCGTTGTCCTATCAGGCAGTGACACTGGAGGCAACATTTGTGTACCTTGAAAAACTGATTGTGACAGACTTGGTAAGACGGTCATATAAATATGTATCAACACGATGCCTCAACATTTTTGGTGTCTGTTAAGATGTTAATTTAAAAATTAAAATTGACAGTTCCTTATATCATGTTTTTATTTTATTGTTAAGATAGTGAAACAACGTAGCCAGGGTGATGTGAATGACGTTATAAAGTACACTGTTCACTTTGAAGATTTACCCGACGTGTCCTCGGGTTTTTGTTTTCTATATCAAACTTGCGAAGTCGGAACTTACAAGGAAAAGATGCAAGACTGAACTTTGTGTAGGCTACTTAATATTGTGGAAAAAGCCCCAATCAGATAGGCCAATGTCTGCAGCCATCCCTCCATTTCAGATTTCTCCATTTTCCCCCATCCACACTGAGACGGAGCAGCAGCATCTTAAAATTAAAACGTTTCCTAAATGCTCCGTTTTCGGCGCTCGAAAACTCCGGGGTAGTGTGGACGGAAGGCGTAACCGTAGCAAAACGTATGCGTTTTAAAACTAAAACGTATTACTGTAAACGGGGCCTTAGTATCTCATCACTGTCCTTACCAGTGCTCAAATTTGTGTATACAACTGATTCACCACCTCGGGAGCAAGGGAACAGATTGAGACGCAGCCTATGAGTTTCTTTCTTCTGTTGAACACAAAGGAAGATAATGCTTAAAAAAACACTCATTCACTTTCATAGTCATTTTTGTTCCATGCCAGTGGCTGCTTTCTTACCAACATTGTTCACAATATCTTCCTTTGTATTTAACAGAAAAAATAATTAGAACCACTTGAGTGTGAATAAATGGTGTGGGCATTTTCATTTTAAGGAAGTGCATTTTTTTGAGAAACGCAGTCAAGACGTAGAGCAAAATATGACTAATTTCCTGTTTTAAGGGGACGGAAGTGGTATTTGAGACTGTCTGACTGTAAACATAAAGACAAAGAATACAAGGCAATCTGATGGCGAAGGGTGCTTATTATGGAAATCAAGGTTTGATGTTTAATTTTTCTAGCAGTAATGTATTTCATAGCTTAAAATGCTTACTTTCACCTTTAGCAAAAGTTTTGTAGCCAAAAAAAAAAAGAATTGTAATGGTTTTGTTGATCAGATCACTGTTTGTTGAAGTACACTATATATTCTATAACTGTAGGTTAACTATCTATATGTTTGACTGCTCGTGTTGCTCCACACTCTAACTTTCTGATATTAATTGTAATTTATTAATGTGTGCATTTTGTAATGCTGCTTTTGGAACGATAATTGTTGTGAAAAGTGTTATTATAAATAAGCTTGAATTTAATTGAATTGAACTTTGATATACAAATAGGTTATTAAAGCAGCATGTGAATGGTTGGATTGATATACTGCACAGTGTGACTGGTTTGAAAACTACGGTCATCAGGGAGCTGTTTGTGGAGTGCATCTGGTTTACTGATGGTTTCTCTAAATGGATGGCACTATAAACTGTCAATACTGCGCGCACACACACACACACACACACACACACACACACACACACACACACAC
>CAIGQW010055671.1:2512942-2533263 GCA_903798125.1 Danio choprae | reverse complement strand
GTGTGTGTGTGTGTGTGTGTGTGTGTGTGTGTGTGTGTGTGTGTGTGCACAGTATTGATCGTTTAATCTTATGGAACTTATTAGGTATTAGGGCTGCATGATAAAAAACTGACATGGTGATATTTGTGACCCTTTTTTAGGGTATATGATAATATTTGCCCAAGAAATATTGAGAAAATGGCCTTTAATGTTGTCTAGATTAAGCAGAAATTACATTTTGATTTATTTTCAGTAGGAAATTGACTAAATATATTGATGGAATAGGATCTTTACTTATACTTAATGGTTTTTGGAGTAAAAGAACGATTTACTTTTGCCTGGTCCAGGGTCACAATGTATTTCTGCAATATATATTAACAATTCTGCATAAAGTGTAATAAACAAATTACAAACATCGATGAATATAATAGAACAAAGATACAAAGGAGATAAAACAGTGATTTATGGATTTTTTTGACAGTATTTGCACATTGCGAAATCGATGCTAAAGCTATATATTGTACAGCCCAATTATGTATCCGAAACATTTACAACATGATGATGTATGTTGCCCCAGATATGTTTAGTGGTTGAGTGTCAGCAAGATTTTTTTTTGTTGTTGTTAGAAGAAAGGATTAAGAAATTAACATTTTTAAGAAACTAAATACATTTCTTTTGTTCTTTTTTACTTTTTAATTGAAAGAATCCTGGATAAAGGCATTAAGATTATCTAAAAAAATATGCACAACTGTTGAAGCATTGATAATAATAAAGAAATATTTTACACGCAGCAAATCTGCATATTTAAATGATTTCTGATGCTGAAAACTCTTTCCCATTACAGTAATAAATTACATTTAGAAATACATTCAGATAAACCACAGTTATATTAAATTGCAATAATATTACACAATATTACTGTATTTATTATCATATAAATGCATATAAAATACCTGAAAAACAATTGAACAGATATACAGATTACAAAATATTGAACAGCAGTTTACTTAATGAATGTTTCTGCATCATCTGACAAAATTTCAATCAATTTATATGTATTATTGAGAAAAACATTTTATGAAACAACAAATATATTTAGACACTTCTAGAATCATTTGAAAAACACCAGCTTTATCTTTTGCACTATTGATTGTTCGGACCTTGGTTAAATATATGATCAATACAGTAATGTGAATGCTTTTTTAACCACATATATAAGTAAGAAGTAATTAAACGTACATTAAGTGCAGTGTACTGTAGGTCACTTCAAATATAAGCGACAAGTGCTAGTATAATACAAATGTAATTGCAAAAACGAAATAAATAAATACCCTTTTGGAATGAAATGAAATCTTCCTTGAATAGAACAGATAAGCATCAATGAGGGAGGATGTTTATAGTAAAATTGCAATAGTAATTTAGAAAAACATGCCATGCTTTAGGCATATAAGGAGTTTCATAACATTTACTTTCACCATTACAGGATGCACATCCCGGGGCCCAACCTGCTTCCCTAAATAGACACGGTAGCTTTGCCAAATTCGCACTTGGCCGAGTTTCGTGAAAGTGAGGCATTGCACAGATGACTGAATACATCACAAACATGTCAAATATTTAGTCCGGCTGATCTAAATATGCCTAATAATTCAGCTTTCTAGTTAATGCCTTCCTATGTTTGAGTGAAGGATGTGAGAGTGAATTGACAGATGTAAATATGCCTTGCGGGATAAAAAATAAAACATACGCCAATTTCCTTAACACTAAGCAGAAATTTGGTCAGAATGTGATGCATTCTTTTACACCTACTAACAGGGTTGTTGCTAGAAGGGATATAGCTGCAGCCGGAAGTTAATGAGAATTGTTTATATTATTTATAAAGTTACCCAATAATTGTATTTTATTAAAGAAGACCTATATTTTGCAAGATCTAAAATAAGTCTCTGATGTCCCTGGTGTGTGTATGTAAAGTTTCAGCTCAAAATATCACACTGTAGTGGCGTACGGGTGCTTCTCACTCAGGGCTGTTCATGCTATGAGGGACAGATTGTCACTAATGGGCGAAACTTTCCCTCCTCACATGACACGTACAAAGTGAGAATGTTAATCAGTGTTTCTGCAGACTGTCTTTGTCAAGTGTGATTATAAAAAAATTGAATGAATTAATTTTTACTATTAGATAATGACTATATTCACACACTGTTACCACACAACTGTGCTTAAACCATTTATAAAATAGAATTTTGCATAATTAATGTCTACCCCCACCCCAACCCTATAAACCCAACCCTCACACTAATGTAAAAACAGCAATTATGCCAAGTATTAATCATATTATTAATTAAATTACCCATTAAATTGCATTTATTAACACCTACCTAAACCCAAACCTCAAAGTAATATAAAAATAGTAATTGTTGTACAGCGTCACAAAAATTATGTCATATTGAAGTGCCTATCCACAACTGTATCCTTTTAGACTTTACCAGGTAATGATTCGGTATGTGTAGGAGGAAGAGAACTCATGCCCTATCAAAACCACTACATGATTTTGCAAGATAGCGCAAACTTTCTCATCACAGCAGGAAGCAATCTTTCATTAAAAGAGTCTGTTTACCCCACCACAAACATTCTATCTTCATTTACTTAGCCTCATGTTATTCCAATGCATCAGAAAGTCAGAAAACAAGTAATTATGTAACTTAATTTAGTTAAACGCGTCCCTCCAGTCAAAGTCTGTTAATTCAAAACTTTGATGTCTGTGTGGTCATTAAGATATCAGAAATATGAACCAGCTTAATCCAAGACTTATAAATTATTCATTGGGGTTTCAGCTTAAATGAATACATTGCTTAGGACCATTATATGTAATTGGCCATATTGTGATGTTGGCCATCATCCAAATGCTATTTCTTTTGGGAATAATAAGTCTTTTCAATGTCTCCACAGGCGAGCCAAGGAAATTTGACCCCACATTTAAAGGCCCGATTTATAACAGGTAAGGCACCATTTATTAGGCACATCTGATCTGATGTTTACAAACCATTGTGTCTGAAACCAGTGTTATTTTAGTATCATTAGATAGTATAGGATTTAGTTAGTAGGATGTAACTCTTTAGTTAAATAGTAAATTTAGTTAGTAGGATAGATAGTAGTATTTAACTTATTCCTTTCACCTTAGTCATTTAAGTCAAACGCCGTTACCAGACTTTACTTGTTAACTGAGGCTGACATGGAAGGATAATATTCATTTTAAGAGCTTTGGCTTCAAAATGACTACTACAAAGACTTGGTGTTAAAAAAGTAGATGACAGAAAAGCTAAAGATAATGTTGTAAAAGTTGTAAATATTGTTTTCTTATGGTAATGCAAAAAATTATATTTAAGCTATAACCTATGGAATTATGGAGGACAAAACCCGCAGAGACAAACAATAAATAAATAAATAAATAATCAAATAAACAATAAATAAATATAAATGCACAAATTCCTGCATAAATAAAATAATATAAATAAATAATTAAATAAATTACATAAATGTTGGGGAAATAAAAAAGATTTTTTTAACCCTTTCAAACTTTATTTTCTTATTTGTTTACTTTTCCTCAGCTCAACATGCTAATGAGAGGGTGTCTATCAATCATCAGAAGGAGGTCTTTATGGCATCATTGGTTGATCGATTTCTTTGACTTCTGATGATTAATAGTCACCCTCTCATTAGCAACTTTCAGTTTACCATTTTCTTATTTCCCCATCATTGGTGTAATTTATTTAATTATTTTTCTTCCCGCACTATTAATTATTTATTGTTTTATTTTTGCAGGAATTTGTGGATTCATATATTTATTTATTTGCTTATTTATTGATTTATTGTTTTATTTTTGGAGGAATTTGTGGATTCATATATTTATTTATTTGCGTATTTATTTATTGTTTTATTTATGCAGGAATTTGTGGATTTGTTTATTTATTAATTTGCGTATTTATTAAATTATTGTTTTTTACAGGTTTCGTCCTTCATATGGGATCAAAATCCCACCAAATGTATCATGGTCGCAGATAAAATAATAATAAGCATACATCAAAAAATTCACATCAGGTGTAAAATAAAAACCTTTTTAATATTATGTTATTATTTTAATATATTATTTTGGTATTAGAGTATTAATAAATAAGCACAACAGCGACCTGTTTATCCACTCATTAGATGTTGTGGAAATTCAGATTTGTTGTCAGTGAATGTTAGAGAATTTAATATTTGGCGTTTTTGGAGTTTAGAACGATCAATCCAATCATTAGAGAGTTTTTTAGTGTTAGTGTTAGTGTTCTAGTTAGCAATGATTTCCCTGTCTGAGACGCAATTAAAGGCAACGATTTATGTAACAAGACTTATGTAACCTCATAGACCTGCTGTAGCACTAAACCCGTCTGTTATTCTTGACAAACAGGGGCTGCACAGACATTCTCTGTTGTATCCTGTTCATCTTGGCCTTGCTGGGCTACTTTGCAGTTGGGATTTTGGGTAAGTTTCAGCCTGGTAATTTTCACATTTCTTTGCATGATGCCTTTCTGAGAAAAAGTACTAACCTGTCCATATCTAAGGACATAGATACTGATTGGTCAGGTGATACTGAAAGGGCTTTATCTTCTGTTATAGCATGGTCTCAAGGGGACCCTCGGAAAGTGATTTACCCGACGGACAGTACCGGTCAGTTTTGTGGGCAGGCCGGCACCCCACTTGAGTGAGTAAAGCTTCCTCTGACATGTTTCCCACAATAGACCTTTAATGCAATTCTGTGGTTGAATTATGAAATGGTTTCCCTACTCAGACTAAATCTCAGAGACGACTCTTTATTTTGTTCTGTCTGAATAAATTTAGGAAAAAGCCTCTGCTGTTCTACTTCAACATCATGAAGTGTGCAAGTCCTCTGGTCCTGCTCGAGTTTCAGTGTCCCACCACTCAGGTTTGACACTCATTTAAGCCTCTTTTTGAAATATCATGGCTGCGTCTGAAATCGCATACTTCCATACTATGTAGTACGCTAAAAGCAGTATGCGAGTCGAGTAGTATGTCCGAGTTCATAAAATTCGAAAAACAGTATGCAAGAAGTACCTGGTTGACCTACTACTTTAGGCGATATTCTATCCCGTGGTGCACCACGAGAGAATTCACAAATGGAAGTGAAGCAATGCAACTGACGCGGGTAAGTCACTTGATCATGACAAAATGGCGGATGCAGTACGTCCCATTCATACTTTTTGTATACATATTCATACATTTAGTATACATATATACTGTATCGAATGTACTTTTCTAACAGTCGAGTAGTAAATTCAAATTCAAATGTAGTACCTACTGAGTAGTAGGCAATATCAGACGCAGCCTATGTGTATATACACATGTTTGACACTTTATTAGGTACACCTGTTCAACCCAATTGTTAAAAAAAATCAAATTGGCCAATCAGAAAACAGAAACTCAATGCATTTGGGCATTTAGGTGTGGACAAGATGAGTGCATCAGAATGACATAGTCTGTCTCCGAAATAACCCCCTATACCCTCATTCACTATTCCCTAGGTTAGTCCACTTATAAAGTCCACTTGAAGGAATGAATGAAAACAAGTGAGTGAATTCGAGCACTGAGTGCATCAGAAGGGATGCTGTTTTTGTTTGAGCTTTGTTTGGTAAATCCCTCAGACAGATTAGATTTTCAACAGTTCGATCAGACTGTGTGATAATTATTTATTTAACTCTTAGCGAGCCATCTATTAGTAATGAAACAAAGTATTTTGATTTCTGTCAAGTATACAAACGTTAGTTATTGTTATTATTAGTTATTGTTAGTTTAACAATTAAATAATCTGTTTTGAAGCTTAAGACCAATTCACACCAAGCATGATAACTGTAAATATAAATATTACGATGACTATATTTGCGTTCACACTGACGAACGACAACAATTTGTTTATTTTTAGTTTATGCTTTTCATTCGGCATTACCCTCTTGTAACCAGCAGATGTCCTCAGTGTGCTACTAGTGCATCTGACCAGTGAATCTTTATTTAAAAATGTATTAATCTAATCAAACGAATTTAACGATCGCAGTTTTAGTGAAATAAACACAACAAACATTTTCAATGGAGGAAACACAAAGATGCTAAAACTAGATACTTGAGGTACTTTTATTTTTATACTTCACTTTGCTAGCCTGGCTCGCATAACTTCCACATATTTTTTAGAATTCTTTCCCATGGTATTACCACAATTGTTTTCCAGTTATTCATTATCTTTAAATAATCTTTGAAAAGAGAGCTTTAGCATCAAGTAGTGAGCTTCTGCATAATTTCATGTTCAATTTGTAATACGTTAACCTTTTAGATTTCAATGGATTCTGATTGGCTGTCAGTGTATTATCGTTTTTAGAAAAAATCATTTTGAAAGTGATCCTAATGATATCTTTATCATTATAGTTGTGGTCAGAACTCTGCTGCTATTTTACATTCAGAATTTTTTAGAACTCTATCTTTATCATTATCTTTATGGTTATCATGCTTTGTGTGAAGGGCCTTCACACTAATAGCATACCACTGTGGATCCCACAGCAAAAATTCATTTGCCGCACAAACTCTCACACTGCATTATGAGTATTTTCTAGCCGTTGAGTGTGCATTCACTATTGTGGCGCATTGTGGTATTGATTGAGTGCACTTCAGAATGTCCACTATGGTTTCGGACACCACTACAATTTGCTACTTTTTCAAATAGTCCACTGTTTAAGGGTATAGAGTGCGATTTCAGATACAGCCAGAGAAATGTGATTTAAGTCAGTGGTTCTCAATCCTGGTCCTCACGGTTCCCTGCTATGCATATTTCGTACGTTTACCGCTTACCGCTTGAGAGGTTTGTTCCATTTGACCGTAAGTACCCTGCGAAGTGGACATCACAGTATATTTTGTCATGATTCCAGTGTGAAAGCGGTTTAATTGAAATAGTAATGTGCACAAGATGTGACTTCTATGATAATTACATGATTATGGTTAAATAACCCTTCACAGTTCTGTAATAACTACAAACAGTTGTGTAGCGCAGTTCTTTTTTGAATGAAGTAAACTTCAAGTTCAGCCCGATTCAGACCTTAAGTCTAAATAACGTTTCCAGCACTTTGTTAAATCTGTGCCACAAAGAATTAATGCAGTTCTGAAGGCACTAGCAAGGTGTACTTAATAAAGTGGCCTGTGACTGTAGTTTTGTCACACACGTTGACAGTAAAGTATATGTATATATGTTCTTTTGACAGATCTGTGTGGAGAAATGTCCGGATAAATTCATGACGTTAGTGAATGCTTTTAAAAGCGAAAGTGATAAAACATATTACAGCCAGTTCTGCAAGGATGGAGTAGACATGAAAATGGTGAGGCATGAGCAAAATTTTCCTGTATGAATTATGGTATGAGGGTAAATACAATGTTTGTTTGTTGTAGTATTATGCTTACTTCACAAGCCTGACATATATTAGTAAAATCATTTTTTTAAAGGATAAGGTTTACTGACATTTAGACAAAATATGACATTTTGTACTGTATGTGTATTTTGTGAGTATTGTATTTGATATATAAGGCTTTTTAGGTCAAATTATAGTATGACATAATTCTTAAATAATAAAAGCAGTGGATTTATATAAAACATACAATGATATTCATTTAACCAAATGTTCTGATTGCTTGTAAATCTGAGATATTTAAATGCTTAGTTTTTTAATCAAACCTCTGTAGTTTTTATTATTATAGGCAATGTTATGAACATAAATTACAATTTACCAAGAAAAAGATTTAACATAGTTATGATCCAGTTGATAATTAATAAGCCTTACATATTTGCAAATTGAAATATGATAAAGTAGGCTTTTTAAAGTGGTTAAAATTGAACTTTTTATTATTAAAAATGTTCTTATAAAGATTATCAAAAAGTAAAAATGTTCTTTTCTTTTTTCAGAATGCTCCTCAAATCCTGAGAGACGGCTTGTGCCCTTCAATCCTCTTTCCTAGCAAGAACTGTAAGTCTTTTAAATCATGTTTGTTAAAACACATACAGCGGGGAAAGTAAGTATTGAACACTTCATGTTTTTTTCCTAGGAATAATATTTCTAAAGGTTGACATGGAATTGAACCAGATTTTGGTAAAACCCAAACAATACAAACATAAAAATAAAACTAAACTAAAAAGAAATAGTTATGTGTAATAACAATGGAATGACACAAGGAGAAAATACTGAACTACTGAAATGTATTTAATACTTTATATGAAAGGCTATTTTGGTGATGCCAGATTAAAGACGTCTCTCATATTGAAAATTTAGTCACATGCATTGCTCAGGTGTGAGTTTTTCACAGACTTCAACAGAGTGTAAAAATCTTGATGTTTCTGTGGGTCTCGTCTATCAAATCTGATCTTTATTTAGTATTTTCTATTGTATTCAAGTCAGGTGATTGGCTGGGCCATTCTACAGCTTGATTTTCTTTCTCTAAAAGCATTTGAGAGTTTCCTTGGCTGTGTGTTTTGGATCATTGCCTTGCTGAAATGTCCACCCTGGTTTCATCTTCATCATCCTGGTAATGTAGATGTTGGACTGAAGCAGATAATATTAATTTACACTGACAAAGGGCAGAGGGTTGCTGAAGGACTACTGAGAGATTTCAGCTGCTGTCTGGGCTTTCACTGCCTTTCTACACCTTCCTTCATGTGTTCAATACTTTTACCCTGTCATTTCATTTTATTACGCATAACTTAGTTTGTAAACTAATTAGATTTGTTTTCTTTCCATATATGGGTTTTTTTGGTTGTTACCAACATCAGGGGAAAATCTCAAGTCAACGGCACCTTTAGAAATATGTTTTCTGAGAAAAATGATGGTGTTCAATACTTATTTTTCCCGCTGTATATCAGTTGAACTACTCTAATTTAAGTTCAGTTGTCTTTAACGTCTGATGTGTCTCTAAATTGCTTTAAAATGGTGAACTTTGCCCTGTGTTTCAGTCACACGGAGATGCTTGCCTGCTCTGGAGACAATGAAAGGCGGTGTGGTTGTGATTGGGAACGAAACTCAATTCACTGTCGATAAAGGAGAAGTTATAAATGCAACAGAGCTCCTTGATGCAGCAAAGTGAGTGATATTAGTGTAATATATACATAGATTTATCTATTTATTATATTATTGTGTAACTCTGAAGATGAACTATGTCTATGCATGACACTCGTAGAGTCTTTTTTTGTTATTGTTGTTTGTTTGAATGTAAAATAATAATGCTGAGGAAAACAAATTATTGTGAAAAAGGCTATACAAGTAAACTTGAATTAAATTAAATATTATGCATTTGTTATATTTAGATAATATTATAATACAACATTATAGTGTTACTTAATATAATTTACAATAGTGTAATATTGGTCACACTTTACAATAAGGTTTCATTTGTTAATGAGGGTTAATGTATTTACTAACATGAAATAATAATGATCAATACATGTACAGCGTTTATTTATCATAGTTCAACATTTACTAATGCATTATTAAAATCTAAATTAATATTTGTTAATACACTGTAAATTAACATGAACTAATAACAAACAACTTTATTTTCATTTACTAATGTTAACAACGATGAATAAATACTGTAATGAATGTATTGATCATTGTTTGTTCATGTTAGTAAATGCATTAACTAACATTAACTAATGCAAGCTTATTGTAAAGTGTGATCATAATATTTAAGTAAATCATTTTAAATATAATCAATGCTATTTTTGTAATAAAACAAACATTAATGTTGAATTTTTGCAGGAAATCCAATGTAGTAGTTGAGGCTCGGGCAGTAGCCATGAGGATCTTTGAGGACTACACACAGTCCTGGCACTGGATCCTTCTGTAAGTGTAAAATATTTTTTGATTTGTTTCATTTCCCCTCTGCAGCATCCTACATAACATTCAGTATTGAGTTATGGCAGTCAAATGTAGTTTTATTGGGCTCCAGTGAGTTCTGCATGATTTACACTGGCATTGATTGATTCTCTGTATGTTTTTTTTTTCAGTGGTTTAGTGATCGCGATGCTGATCAGTCTGATTTTTATTCTCCTTCTGCGTTTTCTGGCTGGAGTCATGGTCTGGGTTATGATCATCATGGTCATCATTGTTATCGGATACGGTATGGTATTGGATCTTGTGTGCAAGTATCAAATTAGGTTTCCTAGAATGTTTAGTCTGGTAACCAAACACTTTGTTTACTAGTGTTGTGCTTAACCATAACACACTTATAGTAATACACATACTAAATGAAATACTTAAGAAAATGAATATATACACTCACTGGCCACTTTATTAGGTACACCATCTAGTACCGGTTAGGGCTACCTTTTGATTCTGAAATACTAGTTCACCTAAAAATAAAATTTCTGTTATTAATTACTCAACCTCATATTGTTCCAAAATCCTGAGAGCTTCATTCCTCTTCAGAACACAAAAAGATATTTTAGTTTAAATCGGAGAGCTCCTTTATTTCATAGGCAGCAACATTCCAAAAAACATCCTCAAAACAGACCATATGCCTTCAGTGGTTCAATCGGAATATTATGAAGCTACAAGAATTATTTTGTGCACATTAAACAAAAACTACTTATAGCATAAGAGTTGCTGCTGATTTGACTGCACATCCATGATGTGAATTTCCCATCAGAAAAACATCTATTTGGCTGAGATCTGGTGACTTTGGAGGTCGTTTGAGTACAGTAGTGAACTCAATGTCCATCCGTCCATCTTCAATCACTTCAATCGGTTCCAGGTTGAGGAAATGCCTCAGAAGGAAACCCCAGACTTCCAGCTCCTCCAGTTCAATTCCGAGGTGTTCCCAGGCAAGCTGAGGGATATAGTTCTTCCATTGTGTCTTGGGTCTTCCTCTGGGCCGCCACCTTGTAGGACAAGCCCAGTGCCCAGACGCCCGAGCCACCTCAACTGGCTTTTCTTGATTTAGAGGAGCAGCGGCTCTACTCCGAGTTCCTCCCGGGTGACAGAGCTTCTGATCCTATATTTGAGAGTGTGCCCTACCACTGAAATTAGTTTCAGCCAATTGTATCTGAGATCTTGTCCTTTCGGTCATGACCGAAACTCATGACCAAAGGTGAGAGTAGGACCATAGATTGACTGATAAATCAAGAGCTTTGCCTTTCAGCTCAGTTCCTTCTTCACCACAATGGGCCGGTACATAAACCTCAGTACTGCTGCCGCTGCACCGATCCACCCTTCAGAATCATACTTCCCTCACTCATAAACAAAACCCCCAAGATACTTGAGCTCCCCCACCTGGGGCAAAGAATCTCCTCCAACCTGGAGATGACAAGCCACCTTTTTTCTGGTCTAGCACCATGGTGTTGAAATTCAAGGTTCTGAAAGTTTCAAAGTTCTTGAGCTTCATCCCTGACGCGTCACACTCTGCAGTAAACAGTCCCAATGGGTACTGAAGGTCCATATCATCTGCAAACAGCTCAAATAATGCAAATCAAAATATAATGCAAATAACTCAATGCCATGTTCAAGAAATCCAGACTGGGATCATTTTAGCTTAGTAACATGGTGCAGCACACTATGGCCATAAAGGGATGAATGTGGCCAGCAGCAATAAAAATAATGATTGGTTATGGTATTTGTATAGCTATCCCTTTAAATGAGCTTTCTTCTTTGTTCTGATTGTCTTGACTACATGGTAAAATGCATTGAATTGCTGCAATGTGATTAAATATTTGAATTAACAAGCAGGTGCACAGGTATAATGAGGTGGCCAGTGAGTGTATTGTAAAGCATCTGAACATTTATTAAGGATTTTCATTTCATTTTCACTACTGTATTTTAACCTCTCCTTGGTCTTTTTTCCAGGTATTTTCCACTGCTACATGCAGTACGCCAGTCTGAAAGGACAGGCTGGTTCTGATGTCACTATCAAGGATCTGGGTCTGCAGACGGACTTCTCTGTGTACTTACAGATTCAGCAGACCTGGCTTGCCTTCAGTGAGTATTAAAATCACTATGCCAATATTTACAAAGATAAAAAATTACTCTTTGGGGTTGGTATGTTTATTGTTTTTAATTGTAGTGTTTACATTATTTTGATCATTATTGCAATATATTATAACAATTTCCAAATTAATGGAATAATATTTCTGTAATGGAGACTGACATGACACTGAAGTAAGATCCAAGTGCTGCTTTATTTAGCACAAGCTTGATTAAGACAAGCTCGTTTGAACATCAGCAAACAATTATATTCAGGGAAAGGATAAAGAGTCATTTTAAGGGTCAGGGCAGAAATCAAATAATCAAAAACAAGGAAATAGTTCAAGGGTAAAAACACAGGCAATGCAAGACAAGACCATGAAAACAAGGATACAGCAAAACAATACTTCACCTTGTGTGTTTGAGTGCAGCTTAAATAGTCTGACTGATTGGAAACAGGTGTGTGATTGTGGCAGATGGCTATGGGAAATGGAGTCTGGAAGGAATCACAGGGTCCAAACACCTTACAATTTCATCCATATTTTATTTTCTATTTGAAACACTTTAGTTGTAACTAACATGTTTCATTCATTCATTTTCTTTTTGACTTAGTCCCCTTATTAATCTGGGGTCGCCACAGCGGAATGAACCACCAACTTATCCAGTATATGTTTTATGCAGCGGATGCCCTTCCAGCTGCAACCCATCACTGGGAAACATCCATACACACCCATTTACACACATCCACTACGGACAATTTAGCTTAACCAATTCACCTATACTGCATGTCTTTGGACTTGTGGGGGAAACCGGAGCACCCGGAGGAAACCCACGCAAACACGGGGAGAACATGCAAACTTCACACAGAAACGCCAACTGACCCAGCCAGGGCTCGGACCAGCGACCTTCTTGTTGTGAGGCGATTGTGCTATCCACTGCGCCACCGTGCTGCCCTAACATGTTTCCTATATATAAAATTATATTTGTGAATTTAATTTGATGTAAATATCAAAAAGAATACATCTATTCTTTGACCTATTTTTGAAGGTTTAAGGGATAATGAAAAGTGAAAATGTCCACACTATTTACTCACACTCAAGTATTTTGAAACCTTCTGTTGAACACAAAATAAGATGTTGGGAAAAACCATCCATTGACGTTCATAGTAGGAACAAAAATAATATGGTAATCAATGACTGCTGCTTTTCAACATTCTCTTTAAAATGTAATCTCTTGTGTTCAACAGAAGAAAGAATTGGAGGATGAGTAAATGATGACAGATATTTTATTTTTGTGTGAACTATTCCTTTAAATCACAGGTGTCAAACTCAGCTCCTGGAGGGCCACAGCTCTGCATAGTTTAGTTTCAACCCTAATTAAACACACCTGGTCAAACTAATTGAGTGCTTTAGGCTTCTTTGATACCTACAGATAGGTGTGTTGAAGCAGGGCTGGACCTAAACTCTGCAGGGCTGCGGCCCTCCAGGAATTGAGTTTGACACCCTTGCTTTAAATTAAAAATTTTCCTTAAGTATTGATCTATGTCAATTTAATGCAGTCATAGCACTTAAATCAGCCATAATGTATACCTAGTTTCTTTTTGTCATGTTTAATTTTGATTGCATTTGTCTCCATACAGTGATTATCCTTTGTATTGTGGAAGCGGTGATCCTCCTCCTCCTCATCTTCCTCAGGAAGAGGCTTCTTATCGCTATTGCTCTCATCAAAGAGGCCAGCAAGTCAGTCTACATTTACCTTCTTACACAGGGTGCCAATTATGTCTTAAAAAGTTTTACATTTCAAAAACAAAATTTTAGGCCTTAAAAAGTCTTACATTTACTGGAATATTGTGTTGAAGGTCTTAAAGGGTGACTTATTATGCAAAAATCACTTTCATAAGAGGTTTAATCAGTTGTGTGGCAACAGTGTGTGAATATAACCAGCTTCTAATGGTAAAAATGTTTTAATTGTATTTTTTATAATCACACTTCATAAAAACACTGATTGAGAGTCTCACTTTGTACATTTCATCAGAGGTGGAAAGCCATTAGTGACGATTTCTCCCTCATTAATTAGCATAGGACGTTAGTCTTGTTTTGAAATCTGCCACTATGCTGACACACAGGAATTTTTAACTCCGCCCTCCTTTGAAAAGAGCACAATCTCATTTGAATTTAAAGCGACAGTCACCAAAATGGCAAAATGGCAGTTTCAAAGAGTTATAAAACATTATTTGTGTGGTATTTTGAGCTGAACCTTCACATACACACTCTAGGGACATCAGAGACTTGCATCTTGTAAATAAGTCCCCTTAATTTTAAATAGGTCTTAATTTATGTCCATGTAAGTTACCCAGTCGGGCCAACACCCATCCAATGACCAGCAATACATCTCAATAGAACTTTTAACGAAAGTTACATTTTTAACTCTATCAATACGATATTTTCCTTACAATAACTTTTGTTTCAAAGTTCTCCATGTATTTATAGCTACCTGGTGGGGACTCTGACCTGGACAGACTGGTGTGCATGAATTTTGTTTATTATAGTTTTTAAATCTTGTCAATTAAAAAAAAGAAACATTATGTTAAAAAGGGCATATATACAGCTTGCTTGTTTTGACACATTATTTAAAATATGTGGCTAAGAAATAACAAAATAATAATTGTTTTGATGAGACAAGAATCATTTTTGTTGGCCCAACCGGACCATACAAGTCCTGTATAAGTCTGAAATTTCATTCACAGAAAGGTCTTAAAAAGTCTTGATAAAACCTTCAGAAACCCTTTTACAGTAGAGCAAACCATGTTTTCAGATGTGTTGCTGACATTGTTTGGTCTCATGTTTCATATCACTGCTTTCTTTAGATACTTTCTAATAGCATTAGTGCTTTAGCAGTGTTTTCCTCGGGTGTAATAGATTAACAGAGGCTTAAAGTCATGAAATAATAATTAGGTTAACTAGGAGTGTTAGACAGGAAGCCCTAATGATCCCATCTATTTTTCAGGGCCATCGGTCATGTGATGTCATCGCTGTTTTACCCACTGCTGACCTACGCCCTGATGTCATTGGTCATCGCATACTGGGCCATCACCGCCGTGTATCCTAAAAAAAGTCACAGTGATGCCAGAAATTATGCAGTTATACATAATGACAAATAGACACAGGCATAATAAATTTAATTTGATTACTCATTACAAAAATGCTATATAGATAGTAATCTTGATAATATAATGTAATGTTGTTGCCATGCAGATGTAATCTCCTTGACTTCTATGTAGGTTTTTGTCCACCTCCAATGAGCCAATATACAAGGTTTTCAATACAAGCGATTGTGCGTATTCCAGGGACACCTGCAACCCTGCGGTTAGTGCTTTATTATACCCTTTTATTAGTCAATCGTGTTAGTCAATTGCCCGTTTGTCATTACTGACATAAAAGAAACATTACAGAATATGATTTTGTAATGAGCAGTTGTCCATATACCCCAACAATTAAATGTTTCGCATTTTTAGCATTTACTTCTAAAGAAAACTCTTTGGGCCCTTTCATACACCCGGCGCAATAAGGCACAAGGCGTGTATGGCACGATTTGTTGCTATTTTCAGACCAGCACAACTGTAATTTTCACATTTTGCGCCATGTTGTTTAAATGGCAAATCCATTTGTATCACTTTGTGGACTCATGGGTGCGCTGGTCTAAAAAGGAGGTTGGCACGTTGCTATTTTGAGGAACTGAAATAGACCTCACCATTGACCAACTAAAAGCTGCTCTAAAGTCCAGCGCAGAGTGCTTTAGTTATGCGCCTATGCAGGTCCAAACGCTTACACATTGCTTAATACACACAGGATGTAGCAGGGGGCTTTTTTCAGTTTATTCATGATAAAGTTATTTTCATTAGCAGTATTATTTATTATATGCATATTTATATTTGTTTTAATAAAAACAAGTTTAGATTTGTCCACCTGTCGGATTTTAGAGACGTGTGCATCACCATAAGAATAGGACGTGTGTTTGGATCGATACTCAGTTTTTTTGACCACACTTCATTATTATTGTTCATTTATTAGTTTGCTGGAAATTAGAACTGAATTTAGAAATAGTTTTGAAACAAATCTTTGCGCTTAACAAACTAAATTAAATATGTAGGCTAATGGATGTCTTCAGTGGGGTGAGTTTCCACCGTTTCCTTACACAACGAAAGAAAAGGAGTAAAAGTAAAGTATAGAGAAAGTAAAGAGGCCGAATGGAGGAGGCTCTTTCTTTATCCTCACGCTGCAGATGGTCTGTTTAACTGTTTTCTCGGTAGTAAAGCGTTCAGTTTTTCCACTTACAAAGTCCGCCAACTGACTCTTAAAGGGAATGTGAGATGATACTCTGATTGGTTTAATGCACGTTATACTCAAAACACACCCATAACTCATTAAGATAATAAGCACAACTCCGTTAGACAATGCGCTGGGGCGCAAATCATATTTCTCCATCCTTAAAATAGCAGGACATGCCCTTAATGCTTTTGCACCATGAGCTTTGGACTTTGTGCTTAAATCATTAAAATAGAGCCCTTAGACTTAAATTTTTTAGTTGAATCAAACTAACTTTTCTAGTCATCTTAACTTAAACTTAGTCAAACTGACTAATAATATTACGTTAAACTTTGTATAGCTTAAAAATTGTTAGTTGAAACCTGCTTAACTTTTTGGCATATCATTTTTTACAGTATTTTTCAATTTTACAGTGTTTTACAACTTTTTGCATATAATTTTTTTACAGTGTTTACAGTTTGTTTTTCAATATTTAGCTTAAAGTGCAATTTAAGGACTTAACTGGGAAGGTTTGGTTAATTAAGCAAGTCATTGGATAACAGTGGTTTGTTCTGAGGACTAATAATACTGACCTCGAAAAGTTTTTAAAAACTGTAAAAACGGCTTTTATTCCAGCCAAACTACAAAGACTTTCTCCAGAAGATGAAAATATTATAGGAAATACTGTGAACATCTCCTTGCTCCTTAACATCACTTATTAACATATTTGTAGAATTAAAATTGCACAGTACAGTGAATTACTTTGCCTTCAGCTGTGTTTGTATGTACTTTCTTTTTGTAAGTGTTTCCAAAAATGTAACATTGTTTAAAACAGGAAGAGGAAAACTCAAGTAAGATACAGTCTCACACTTACGCCTGATTTGTTGAAATCATCATTTACATATCTGCCACTCGGGCTAAAACTATATGAGTTTCTTTCTTGAGTTTCTGATTTTCTAAACTCAAAAGAAAAAAAATATTAAGAAAAAAGTGAAGCAGCACGGTGGCTCAGTGGTTAGCTGTTCCCCCCGTGTTCGTGTGGGTTTTCTCCAGGTGTTCTGGTTTTTCTCCCACAGTCCAAAGACATGCGCTATTAGTGAATTGGATGAACTAAATTGGCCGTAGTGTGTGAATGAGAGAGTGTATGGATGTTTCCCAGTACTGGGTTGCGGCTGGAAGGGCATCCGCTGCATAAAACATATGCTGGAATAGTTGGCGGTTCATTCCGCTGTGGCGACCCCTGATAAATAACAGACTAAGCCAAAGGAAAATGGATGAATGAATGAGTGAGAAAAAAAGTGAGAAAAATGGTAACTGATGCTAACAGTTGTTGGTGGTAACCATTGACATCCACTTGAGAAAAGAAAAATATATATGGAGGTCAATGGATACCATAAATAGTAAGAAATTCATTTTAAGTCATTTCTATTAATAAAACTATTTAAAAATATAATATATCATGGTTTTCACAAAAACTAAATTAAGCAGCACAGCCATTTTCTACATTGATTATAGGAAATGTTTTTGAGCACTATATGATATTAGGATTTCTGATGGATTATGTGACACTAAAGACCATAGTTATCACTGCTGAAAATTCACATGTCTTAATAAGTTATGAAATAAAAATGTCTCTAACAAGTTAGATACAGTTGAAGGCAAAACTATTAATAATTAAAAAAAAAAAAATCCTAAGTGCTGTTTAATGGAGCCTCGGCTGGGTCAGTTGGCATTTCTGTGTGGAGTTTGCATGTTCTCCCCGTGTTTGCGTGGGTTTCCTCTGGGTGCTCCGGTTTCCCCCACAAGTTCAAAGACATGCAGTATAGGTGAATTGGGTAAGCTAAATTGGCCGTCATGTATGTGTGTGGATGAATGTGTATGGATGTTTCCCAGTGATGGGTTGCGGCTGGAAGGGCATCTGCTGTGTAAAACATATGCTGGATAAGTTAGCGGTTCATTCCGCTGTGGCGACCCCAGATTAATAAAGGGACTAAGCCGAAAAGAAAATGAATGAATGAATGAAAAAAACAGCTTTCATTCCAACCAAACTAAAAGAAATAAGACTTTATCCAGAAGGGAAAAAAATTAAATACTGTGAAAATGTCCTTGCTTTATTAAAAATTACTTGGAAAGTATTTGCTTAATTAAAATAACATTATAGGGACTAATAATACAGTTGTTTGTCTTCAACTGTATTTGTATGTCCTTTTTTGCAAGTGTTTTCATAAATATAACACTTCAAAACAGGAAGAGGAAAAACCTTCTTAAGATACTGTCTCACACTTACGTCTGATTCAGGGCAGAAGCTGTGTGTATATAGAGCAGAAGTAGCATATACATGTTGTGGTTTCACACTGGCAGCATTTGTCATGCACAGCACAACCATGCTTTGCTTACCACAAATACAGATTATTGTTCATTGTGTCACTTTTTCATGATCTATTGGTTTCGAGCTTAGATATTTGCGTTAATATGACTGTATTCTCCTTCTACTGTCCCATACATATCATATATAGAGCTCTGTATAGAGAGTTGAAGTCAGAATTATTAGTTAGAATTACTAAAAATTGTTTTAAATTTTTTTTTAAAGGAATTGTTAAGGTCAATATTATTAGCCCCCTTAAGAATTATGTTTTCTGACTGTCTACAGAATAAACCACTGTTGTCCAGTGATTTGCCCTATTAACTTAGTTAACCTAATTAGCCTACTTAAGCCTTTAAATTTAAGCTGAATGCTAATATCTTGCAAAATAACTAGAATAATATTAGATACTGTCGTAATTATTATAACAAAATAAATTAGTTATTAGAAATTTGTTATTAAAAATATTATGTTGAAAAATGTGTTGTTGGAATCTCGACATTTTGTTGGAATCCAGACTCGCAGACCTTTCCTAATCCCATCCCCTTCTGTCTCCAACTTCACTTACTGTCAACATCTCTACTGTTCTATCATAATAAAGGCAAATATGCCAAAAATAAATCTTAAACAAAAAGAAAAAGAATCTATTCAAATATAAAAGACTCGCACTCAAAGCAGCAAATGACATTGTACATTGTATTGTAATGTATTTATTCCTCTAGAACTTGTACAGAATGGCAAATTCTCCCAACAGCATCTCTTGTCTCATCGACCCAACAGTGTTTGTTTCCTTGCAAAATATTAGCGAAACATAAAATTACAGCAGATCGTATGCATATACAGTTGAAGTCAGATTTAGCCCTCCTGTATATTTTTTTCCCCCAATTTTTGTTTAACAGAAAGAAGATTTTTTTTTGTTCAACGCATTTCTAATTATAATAGTTTCAATAACTAATTTCTAATAACTGATTTTATTTGTCTTTGTCATGATGACAGAACATGATATTTTACTAGATAATTTTTAAGATACTAGTATTCAGCCTAAAGTGTAATTTAAATGGCTTAACAAAGTTTAATTAGGTTAATTATGCAAGTTAGGGTAATTGGGCAAGTCATTGTATAATGAAGCTTTGTTCTGTAGACAGTCGCTAATTGCTTAAAAATATTGCTAATGGGGCTAATAATATTGACCTTAAAATGGTTTTTAAAAAAATTAACAACTGCTTTTATTCTAGCCGAAATAAATCAATTAAGACTTTCTGGAGAAGAACAAATATTATAGGACATACTGTGAAAAATTCCATGCTGTGTTAAACATAATTTGGGAAATATTTGAAAAAGAAATAAAATTCACAGGAGGGCTAATAATATTGACTTTAACTGTATATTTATTTTTGTTTATTTGTTTTGAAACTGCTGCACACTGGCTTAGAATAATCAGAGCATTATAATTCATTTGCGGAAATTCAAATATGGTTGTTGCTCTATTTATCGTTATCAATCTTGGTGTGAACAGACCTTAAGAGACTGCAGATTTGCTGTAATTAATATTGAGACTTTTTCCCATGTGCTTCTATAAACTATCACAGAAATTAATTATATATATATATATATATATATTTAGATACGAAAGAAGCACTT
>CAIGQW010055671.1:2502359-2512511 GCA_903798125.1 Danio choprae | reverse complement strand
GGCACGGTGGCTCAGTGGTTAGCACTGTCGCCTCACAGCAAGAAGGTCGCTGGTTCGAGTTCCGGCTGGGTCAGTTGGCATTTCTGTGTGGAGTTTGCATGTTTGCATATAAGTGAATTGGATGAACTAAATTGGCTGTAGTGAATGAGTGTGTGTGTGTAAATGTGATAGTGTATGGGTGTTTCCCAGTACTGGGTTGCGGCTGGAAGGGCATCCGCTACGTAAAACATATGCCGGTTCATTACGCTGTGGAGACCCCTGATAAATAAGGGACTAAGCCAAAGGAAAATGAATGAATGATTAAAAGGTTTTGTATGAAATGTAAATGAGCAGCAATATGAAGGATTCATTTGTAGTATTTATTTGGCAAAGTTGCATTGATTTGATTCTCTCCTCAGACTTTCAACACCTCAAACGTCACCACTGACTGTCCTGACGCTGAGTGTCTGTTTGCATTTTATGGAGGGGAGACGTTATACCACAAGTGGCTTATTGTCTTCCAGTTCTACAATTTGTTCCTCTTCTTCTGGTGCGTGAACTTCGTTATAGCACTGGGTCAGGTCACACTGGCGGGGGCCTTTGCCTCTTATTACTGGGCATTCAAAAAGCCTGACGACATGCCTGCTTTCCCTGTCTTCAACTCTTTGGGACGAGCCCTCAGGTGTGTGAATAGAGAAATCATTTTCAGTTTTTACTACTTATACCTGGGATTTTAGTATGATCTATATTGGCCACTTATTTTGCAGATATCACACTGGCACTCTGGCGTTTGGCTCCCTCATTCTTGCTATCGTTCAAGTAATCAGGGTCTTACTGGAGTATCTGGATCAGAAACTGAAAGGTCTGTGTTTTTGCTTCGATTTTTTGCTTCAGAGGATGCAAATTGAAGACTAGACACACTAGTTTTGTATTAGAAAAAACATATTTTTAATACTAAACGTACACTTTTTTTCTTAGTACAAAAATTTGGTGTATTGAAGATTGAAAAAGGAACGTTTATACTGTAGTTAACAAGACCTGTCTTACTCAAAAAGCTCAATTAAAGATTTTTTTTATTATTATTGGTTATGAAGGATCATTAGCTAATAAGACAATATATAATAATAATATATCATGTGTGTATCTTGATCTTTTAGACATTTGTTATTGGAAAAATCTTTACATTATATATATTTTTTGATGTGATTGTTATTTTTGAAATTTTTAAAACTTCGCTGCCTATAAATTAACATTTAATACTTTTAATCTATTGTTTTCCCTTTGTTTATCTTAAAGGGTCTTAAAACAGTGTTTTTGTCTTAAAAAGTCTTAAATCTACCTTCATAAAACTTAAAGAAACTTGTTTTTTGGTGCTTGGCAGTCAGTGGCCATTTTATTATATTAATGCATGGAAAAGAGCAACTCTTTGTGTTTCATGTTTTACATGAAAGTCACCATTTTAAACTATATAATAGATACCATAAGTAAAGTTATTAAGAAAATCTATAAAAAATAATGTGCTCAGATAGCTTGATTCTTTCCCACTTTTCCACCGGCCAAAAAAGTCTCAAAGAAATAAGTGTGGGAAGTGATTAGAAAACAGAACCATTGTATTCCGTCTTTTATATGAATCTGAGTCTTGATTGTGTCATTTACTTCTCTCAGGTGCCCAGAATAAATTTGCTAAATTCCTGCTCAGCTGCCTGAAGTGCTGCTTCTGGTGTCTCGAGAAATTCATCAAGTTTATTAACAGAAATGCCTACATCATGGTACATTTTTATTTCCATCTTGAAAACGTTTGAACTTCTGGGGCTTGTTTCTGGCTAGAAAGCCAAAATATGTTATAGTGCATGTTATAGTGCTTGATTGGAAATACGTGCTTCAGCCTACATTTTAGTGAAACCTCAAAACTTCAGCATACGTTTAACTGCAGTTTCTAGGTAAAATGAACACTACCAAGCAATGTGACGCCAACATCTTTTGTTCCTTTTCACATTAATGATATGTAAAGGGACATATTATCAACAAATAAAGGATTATTTTCATGCCGTTCTTTGCGCGACACTAATTAAATACCACAAAACAACTTAACAGTGTCTATGATTTGTGTTTGAATATGTCTGCCTCATCTATCTACTGTATCTCCATATGGACAACTTTTCTGTTGTGGTCAGTGAGTCCAGTGAAGCATAGTTTTACCAAACAGATCAAAGCAATGTAAAATCATAGTCAAGTTTAATTGAATCATAATCAAAAGCTACAAAGTCGCAGTGAACTTTTCTCTTACTGTTGCTTTTGAAAACACTATTGATCGCTAAATGATCTGTACGACAAGCACCGCCTACTCATGACTGTGTACAAGAAGGATGTGTATCTGAAATGTACAACAAAACATCCCCTAAGTAACGTATTTCAGATTTGCAAAAATGTTTACAGCGCCCTGTAGTGGATTTGTCATCCACATTTTGCACAACTGTAGGCCAATGGACCTGTGTTGCAATTAATGGAGTTCTTGATAACAAATGTTCTGAAACTGCAATTACAGTCAAGTAACTTTCTGGTCTTTTCAGGTGGCAATTTATGGCAAAAATTTTTGCACATCTGCCAGGGATGCATTTTTTCTCCTGATGAGGAACATAGTCCGGTGAGTGTGAATTAAATTTACCGGTACGTTCACATTTGATAAGATTGACTTGATTATAATTAACTCTGGTGTGTTTGCTATGTAGTGTGGTTAATATGAAAAAATGAGCAAAAATCTGCATCAAAAAGCGAACTGAGACCCCTGAAAATATGGGACTCGTTCTGCTTTCAAACACACTCTGATGCAGTTTGGGTAAAATATGAATGTAGCACGAACCATAATCTATAATCGAAGCAAAAACATGTCATGATGTCACAAGATGAAGCAATAAAAGAAAACAATTCTTAAACATTCATTCATTCATTTTCTTTTTGTGTTAGTCTCTTTATTAATCTGGGGTCGCCACAGCGGAATGAATCGGCAACTTATCCAGCATATGTTTTACGCAGCGGATGCCCTTCCAGCTGCAACCCATCACTGGGAAACATCCACACACACTCGTTCACACACATACACTACGGACAATTTTAGCTTATCCAATTCATCCATACCGCATGTCTTTGGACTTGTAGGGGAAACCGGAGCACCCGGAAGAAAACCCACGCAAACACGGGGAGAACATGCAAACTCCACACAGAAATGCCAACTGACCCAGCCGATGCTCGAACCAGCGACCTTCTTGCTGTGAGGCGATTGTGCTACCCACTGCGCCACCGTGCAGCCAATTCTTAAACAACCTTTTCCTATTTATTATTGTAACAATGTTGCCCATTACAGTTGACAATGTGAACGGTAAGATTATTGTTTTATTTATGTTTTTTTATCTAGACCAAGCAAACCAAGACAACCCACCCACATAAAAATATACTGTAGTGTTTTTTATCCATACTAGAGTTCATTCATTCATTCATTCATTCATTCTCTCATTCTCATTTCGGCTTAGTCCCTTTATTAATCTGGGGTCGCCACAGCGGAATGAACCGCCAACTTATCCAGCAAATGTTTTACACAGCGGATGCCCTTCCAGCTGCAACCCATCACTGGGAAATCCATACTAGAGTACTTGAATTAATTTTATAGTTTCCATGGTAACACAACAACTGTAGTAATATAAACAAATTACCCAATACTGTAGTTTTCTACAACTATAGGGTATATTATACTACAATGCACCACAGTTTACTGTAGTAAAAACTAAAGTATGCAGCAGTATTTATAGCCGTTTATCAGTTCACTATAGTTAAAACTACTGTATGCTGTAGCATTCATTAACAAAGACAAATTATAGTATTATATGTACAGTATAATACACTTTACTATAGTATGATTCAAAAGCACTAAAGTATTTACAATAAATTACTATATTATTTTAAATGACTATACTATTATATTGTATTTTTTAATGTAGGTAAGCACAAGTGTGATCGAACCCTAAATCTTTTAGTCAGTGTTTTGTGTGTGACTGAATATAATGAATAAATAGTTTAACGTGGAATCTCTTTATTCATTTTGTTTTCTAGTGTGGCAGTTCTCGACAAAGTGACTGACTTCCTCTTATTTTTGGGCAAACTCCTAATCGTTGGCATTGTGGGTGAGTGATTTGGTCACAGATGTCGCTTGAATCCAGAAGTTATTTAGGTGGACCGGACATTCGCATTCCAGTTCTCCAATCCACAACTGCACGCACTAGCAATTTCTTCCTCTTCTTCGCAGGAATTTGTTCCTTCTTCTTTTTCACGGGCAAGATTAAGATAGCGAAGGACGTTGCGCCAGCCCTTAATTACTACTGGGTGCCTATATTGGTGAGTAATAGATTCTAGATACTCCATTTGCAATATTACAAATCCCATTTCTGTTATAATTACATCTCCTTCATTTGCAGACTGTGGTGTTTGGCGCCTATCTGATTGCTCACGGCTTTTTTAGCGTTTATGCCATGTGTGTGGACACACTCTTCCTGTGTTTCTGTAAGTGCGATATAGCTTTATTTATTTCACAAAATAATACACAATGAACACGTTTAACAAGTTCTTAATGTATCGATTGCATAATTGAGCAATGGTTTCTGATGAATAGCAGCTGTTTTTATTGGGTGTGGAGAAATAAGTTTTCGCAGATGCTGGATTTTATTGTTATCAACAGCTAAACACATTTTCAGCACTCAAACTGCCATCCTTCTTGTCTTTTAACGGTTGTTCTTTCCTGTAATGGCAACAGTGACCGTCTGCCAGATTCCTCCTTCATTTTCTCTACATTTACTTTACATGTCATTCAGTACAGTTTCACAGCTTGAACCAAACCAATCAGCTCTGAGATGAATCACAACATTTAATTCCAGATTTACAAACTTTAATTTCAAGCTAAAGTAAATGCAAAAAGAAGTACAAGATAAGAATGTAAATAACATTTGAGGTAGTTTTTACATTAATGCATAAATGTTAATTTAATGGAAATATAATAGTTTACTCACTGGTTTTCATTTCATTACTTGTTTTCAAGACAGATTTATTTAAACATACAATACATAATTACGACAACACAAACAGATCATTTAAAACTTATCAAAAGGAACAAAACACAAAGCTTCATGTAATTAAGGGGCAGGAGTTATATAACAATGCTAATGCTGCATAATGTCTAGTGACGTTTTTTCATGCAGTAACAGTATAAGAGGGATGTAAGAATATATAAAACTACAAGTTTTCCATTAAATTCTGTATATGAACTGGATAAAACAACATTGAGGTTTCTTCAGGATCATAGGTTGAATAATTTGTATGTTCCAATCTGACTATTAAACCTTTTGTAAAAAATAAAATAAAATAACATTTATACTACATTATCAGAAATCACATCTATACTACATTATCACATGTCATTTCTCGGCCTCAGAGCTCATGGTTTGTTTTAAAGGCATATTTCTGTATGGAGAAAATTATGGCATTTTTACTTCCAGCACCCACTGTTGACGTACCTGCAAATCACAAATGCTTTTCGGGCACTTGGCTTGCTTTATGTCTAACCATTTCCTCTCTTTCTCTCTCTCTCCCTCTCTTTTTTCCAACTGCAACATGATTGTGTCCAATCATGCATCCTTGTGCTTCTTTCTGCAACGTGCACTCTAAAACACTAACACTTAAAAACCATCCTATACAAACGCAAACTCAAGGTGAAGACCTGGAGAGAAATGACGGCTCTTCCGACAAACCCTTTTTCATGTCCCCTGAGCTGCACCAGATTTTGTCTATCGAAAAAAGCATCGAAGAACCAGACCATGCAGAGGTGCCCGTCATACAGGTGCAAGCCGAAGAAGAAATCCCTCTGCAGGAGAACGGAGAGGTGCAGCTCAAGGAACAGACCGTTTTGAAGCAGGATCAAGAAGAAGAGACGCCACTCAATCAAGAGACGCACATTGAAGAAGCTCCTCAAGAAACACAACCTCCTGAAGCTCCCGCAGCTGCTGAGGAGAAACCTGAAGAGCAGGTGACGGCGCAAGAGCATGAACCAACACAAGCAATCCCACAGCAAAATGGACCACAAGAGATTGACGCAGAAGACAAAGAGGAGCCGGGTGCTCAAGCAGAACCACCACAGGCCGAGAACCTGCAAGAACCAGAACCAGAGGAACCCAAGCCTCAAGAAAATGGACCTCAGGAGAGCGATACTCTGCTCACCCCTCAGGAGTAGCTGCGTAAGAATGTCCAACGTTTCAGAAATGCCTACTGATTTGGGAACTGGTGCACTTTGGTGGCTTTGGGAGGCCATTCGTATATATACTGAAAAAGAACCTCCTTCATTTGAGTCATAATGTTTACTCAATCAATCAGCTTTGAGAACTGTCTATTAATAATCACTGGTCATAATGGACAGTTTGACACTACATAAGAGAGAAGAAAGCTTGTACTTAAAGGTCTTGTGAAGAGCTTTGAAATGTGTATTTTTGTTCAATGTTTGATGTAATTTCAACTGGAACATGAAGAGAGGGCGGGACATTGGGTAGCTCCTCCCCTTTAAAAAAAACAGCCAATAGCGTTTTGTTTTTATCACAGATAGGTCAGTGAGAGTGGTTGAGATTAAGAGCATCAAATGAAAAGCAAATGAGAAGTGTCTTGAAGGGGGCGGGACTTGTCAGATACCAGAGAGCATTTGATTGGTCAAGATGTGAAATCGTTGATCCATTTAGGCGAAAGTGACAAGCTTTGGATGTTTATATGTTGAAAATTAAAATTTGTTACTGTTTTGGAGCACACTAGCTTATAGATATTCTGAAGACTAACATACCGATACTAAAAAACTAAAAAACTTTATTTCGAGGTTGTAAATGCGTTTACATAATTGAAAATGATTTAAATGCGCAACATTGTTATTCCTAAAATAAATAATTAATTTGCTCAACTTAGTCGGTGCCAATGACGTAGCGGAAAGTGCATCGACATATGCACTCCAGTGCTCACGGCGACCCGAGTTTGATTCCCGCCTCGAGGTCCTATGCCGATCCTTCCCCTCTCTCTGCTCCCAACACTTTCCTGTCAATTCTCTCTACTGTCCTGTCCAATAAAGGTGAAAAACCCGAAAAAATTATTATAAAATTTGCTCAACTTAATCCACTGAAAAAAATGTTTGTTTTGGTAATCTTCAATCAAAGTCTGACCATTTACTTCTGCTTTTGGAGTGGTTGTCCTTTTGTTGACATCAACTTAATGGCTTCCATAGCAACTGCATAGCAATATTCTTAACCACACCCCTCTGACCATTCATTTTCTATGAGGGAAGGATGCTCAAACGAAAGCCCCGCCTCCTACTCAATGTTCAGTTTCAGTTGAAAGTACATCAACATACTGAAATAAAGTCTCAGCAACTTCCGGTTCACACAGACTTTAAAGTAGGAGCTTATGAAATGGATGACAGTTGGTTACTTGGACCTAAAACCCTATTAGATATGCCTACATAGCACTTGTAGAATGTGACTGTGTTTGTGTTTCATGTGGAACGTTTTTAAACTAAGGACTTGTAGAAGTGTAATGTAGGTGCTCGACTTGTGCCTAATTATTGTTACTTATCAATGTCTTAAGCATATTGAAGAATGCAAAAAAAGTTTGCAGTATTGCTATGTTTACAGCAGCAACAACAACAACAAAAAACCCCACATCTGTTTACAGTGATACCAGCCAAGACCAATGCCATTTTGTAAAAATTGCTGTGTTAAATTTATGCCTAACGTGATATGGAAAATATGGCAACTTGAAAACAGAGCAATCAAAGAAAGAAAAAGCTGTTGCCCATATATTTTGGTCTGCTGTTATTGGCTATTGTATCAACAGATTGCAACTTTTCAATGCCTGATATTTGTCGCTGTTTGCCGCTCTATTGCCTCTTTTTCTACCTCTGTGCTTCACTTTTCTCAATCTTTGCATGTTGTTAATGTGATCTCCCAGCGCTTTAATAAACTGAACTCTCTCTATGTTGACATCTCAGGGATTTATTGCTCTAAAAGGTGCAGCTTCTGTTATTTTGTCAGATTATATTATGCTATTGGTCGTCTTAACCCAAACTTTTTCAACAGTGGAGGATCTTGAACGCAACGATGGCACAGTGGACAGACCATACTTCATGCCAGAAAGACTGATGGCCACCCTCAAGAAGTCAAATCAATCTCCTGGAGTCTCTCGTGTATTCAAAGTGGCTCCCAAGGAGGCTGAAAGTTAGGGGTTTGGGGGTACCACCCTGAAATGAATTGAGTACAATGAGGGGGTTAAATTCTAGAGAAGTAAAGAAATAGAATTGTATGCATTCTGGACAAAAAAAAGACAGACCTGAGAGACTTGCACTGTTTTTATAGCTCAGGCAACAGCATGCTACGCCATTAGCCAAGTGTTAAACATTTGTTCATTTTGTTTTTGCTTTTTTGTGTATTTGGTGTTATAATATGTATATAATATGATATAGACGACTATCTGACTGTCTAATGTTACTGAATTATTTTATTCTCCTGCTGACAGTGTTTCTGTTTGATACTGTGGTATTTGTTCACAGTAATGACAACTTTTTTTTTAAGTTTTTGATATAACAAAATGTTACTTGCAGTTGTTTTTCTTAATACATCAAGGCTGTGTAGCGAAGCCGTTATATTAAGTGTAAATAATTATGTGACGTGTTCTGGAGATCAATAAATATTAATTAGGTCATGCACGTGGTATTGCTTTCCGCCAAGGCAGATAACTTAATATTCATGAGTCAACTTGGTTGAGTTGCTTGGCAACCAGTTGAAGACGCAAACGACACGGTTGTGGCACGGCTGTAGAGAAGACGAAAAATCATCTTTAAACCTCAAAATATTCATAAATGATGCCCGGCACGTCGGTCTCTGAGGGCCTTAAAGTCCCTATTCATGATAAAATTTCGGAGCTCCAAAGAAAAATCCAGCTTCTTGGTAAGTTTTCAAATTTCGCTAAATACTCTGAAGCGGTTGACTTAAAACCTTGTGAATATTCAGGAGGTCGTGTATTATTGACTTTCTGCCGTTTTACTAATATTTTATGTATTGCTTTGTTCTCGAGGAATTCAATGTGATAACGTTAATATGTAACAAAAAGCCCGCATGTTGCTGAAAAGCAAGCTGGCTGCTGTAACGTTAACGTTAGTTTGCTGTTTAAAACAAGCATATCTAACTATAATCAAATAGCTCAATAAGACGTTAAACTGTAATGTTATTTAAATATTGAATGGCATTACACCAGCTTTTTACACTTTTACATGCTAATTGTTATTTTTTTTTCCACTAGAGGGGGACAGAAGCGCGTATTTCGAAAGCTCTCAGTCTGCCATTAAGAAGAACAGGGAGAACATCCTGCAGCTGAGACAAGAAAACAAAAACCTGCACAAGAAACTGTCTGAGGTCAGACATTAGTAATCTTTTTGTTAAAGTATGTTTTGAAGTATAGGTTGAGGATATGGTTTGACACGTGTGTGTTTTTCATGGTGTACAGAGCGATGAACAAGTTATCAAGAAGGTTTTTCAAGGTCATGGTGTGGAGAAAGCGTCATTCAGGAACATGCCAGTGAAGGTATTATTGAAGTGATCAGATCACATGATTGAAAATGTATTATACACATAGACATCACTAGTAGGCCCACATGGAATCTGACATCTCTCTCTCTCTCTCTCTCTCTCTCTCTCTCTCTCTCTCTCTCTTTCTCTCTCTCTATATATATATATTTATTTAAGTACTGACTAATATGCAATTGTTTATTAGTATTAGTAAAGTATTATTTTCAGTTTTTAAGTAGATATATTATATGAGAAAAATGCCTTTGTTTACCAAAAAAGAGGGTCATGTTTTTAGTTATAACACTCCCAGAATCATTTAGATTTTTAAATAAATCTGCGGAAAAAATGTTTGCAGATTCTGTCTGGCTCTGGACATCACCTTTTTGAAATGCACACTATATATTTAATAACTGAAAGGTGACTATGAATATATATTGTCCACCCTATACACAACACCCAAACTATTTCTGATTTTGATTGTAATCTAATAATGTGCACCTGCTTTGGAATGATAAATATTGTACATGAATTGAATTGAGAT
>CAIGQW010055671.1:2477313-2487879 GCA_903798125.1 Danio choprae | reverse complement strand
ATATATAAAATCATAATATTCATGTGTAAAATGTCTACATTAAATATTATCATGGTTGTTGTGACCTATGGTTGTGACTCAGTAGTTTTGCAATGTAGTCTGTCAGCTTATGAGCAACTATGACATTTTTTCTTTCATAATAACGCCTCACCTTTGCGGTCTGTCAGTTTGCTCGAGCTTTAGGTAAACACACAATGGCGTGATTTTTCTTCTCCTGAACGCCAAAGTTTTCGTTTTCACGCGAAATATTTAATTTAACGACGAGTTTTGCGAACTAATGAGTTTACAAAAAAAAAAAGATGGCGGCATGGCTTGTAAAACGGAAAAAGGAGGCCTGTTTCTTTGTTTACAGCGGTGAGACTTTCAGGTAACGTACACATGAATCGCGTTCAATATGATGCAGAGTTTCTACTTTAATTTTTGTTTATATTTATAGTGTTATTGAAGGTTATTAAATGTATAACTGAGTGTTAAAAATTTTTAATTGAATCTAAACATCATAAATCTTGTGTTGCGAGACCACCCATCTACTTATTTCTATATTTGTCGTGTTTGATCGTTATTGACATATTTGTTTCACATTCTTCACTTTTGACAGTTAAATTACTTGACATACAGATGAACACAGAACTGTACTATTACTGCTAATTAATACGCACAACAAAAGCCTGTCGGTAAAAATGAGAGATTGTGTGAAAGGAAAGGAGGCAGTGGGCGGAATAAACTGAACTGACAGCCCATTAGCCTGTGCAGACAATCAGATTATTGTGTTATTAGTCAGCTTGGAGAGAGCCAGAGATGGAAGGATGAGAAACACAGGGTTACTTCAGTTTAGATGAGCTCCTCGGTTTATAAACACTAATGCAGACACTGAGAGATCATGAGAGATGTTTCTGGACGGTCATGGTGTCTCCTCTTCTGGCTAATTCAGCAGATTACAAACATTTTTAAGAGGAGCTGATCTACAACCAGCAGATTCTGGATAAGCAGCAATTTACACAGTGAGTAACTTTCTTTTCTTCTTTATACTACTGAAGTTACTGCAATTTTTAAAGATAATTCATATTATATTACATTAAAATGCATCATTATTGAATACAATATATACAAAATAAAATCATGTAACAAATAGTTCATCGACATAAATTGCCATTGCTGTACTATGAGAAATAAAACGTTTAGGACTAAGAAAATGAAAAGAATAAGACAAACTAGGAAAGGAAAACTAATCTACAAATACTTATACTGGATTAATATGCCTTTATCATCACTGTCGATCAATTTAAAGCATCCTTGCTAAATAAAATATTTTCTTTACACAAAAAAGTCAGATTTATAGAATAGCATATAGTGTGTAATGTTAAAAAAGCTTTATATTTTAGATAAATACTAATCTTCGGATATTCCCATTCATCAAATAGTTCAGGAAAAAAATTTGACTAAATAAATATTGCTAATAATAATAATAATAATAATAATAAACATTTCTTGAACAGAAAATCAGCATATTCTAATAATTTCTGAAGGATCACATGACTGGAGTAACGATGCTTTGAAATCACAAGAATAAATAACATTTTTAAATATATTTAACTTGAAAACAGATATTTTTAAATAATACAAATATTTCACTTTTCTTTATGTTTTTACCTTTTAATTCAAATAAATGCAGGCTTGCTGAGCATAAGAGACGTCTTTAGAAATAAAATCTTACTGCTCTAAAACTTATGACTGGCAATGTGTATATAATATATGGATGTGTGTGTGTGTGTGTCTGTGTAATTAGTTTATTTTACTATTCTAAGTATACTGAATGGCCATTAAGCAGAATCTCCATCTCCATGTGTGTGTGTGTGTGTGTGTTTGTTTGTTTGTTTGTGTGTCTGTGTGTGTATGTATGTATGTGTGTGTATGTTTGTTTGTTTGTTTGTTTGTTTGTTTGTGTCTTTGTGTGTATGTTTGTTTGTGTGTGTGTGTGTGTGTGTGTGTATATGTTTATGTGTGTTTGTGTGTGTGTGTGTGTGTTTGTTTGTGTGTCTGTGTTTGTTTGTGTGTGTGTGTGTTTTTGTGTGTCTGTATGTGTATGTGTGTGTGTATTTATGTGTTTGTTTGTCTGTGTGTGTGTCAGTGTGTGTGCGTGCGTGCATATGTGTGTGTGCTGCTCTTTTCATAAATTAAACACAAGTTACTTCCTGAACAGTAATGTTACAAAGCATGTCAGCAATGTAAAGTATTTTAGTATTACTGGAATGTAAGAATCTTTTTTTTTCTTGCACTAGAGAAGTAGAATGCATGTTGCTGTGATATTGTATGCCTGGCGTGTGTGTGTAAATAGTTTTTAATGTAGTTATTTAGTTTACAAAGTATACTGAATGTCCAGCAAGCAGAATCTCCATCCTTCAGTCACTGAATGCATGTTGCTGTGATATTGTATACCAAACATGTGTGTGCGCGTGTGTATGTGTGTGTGTGCTGCTCTTTTCATAAATTAAACACAAGCTACTACCTGAACAGTAATGTTACAAAGCATGTCAACAATGGTATTACAGCATTGCTAGTATATAAGATTCTTTTTTTACTTTGTTGCACTGTTGATGTGATGTGCCTGACGTGTGTGTGCTGCTTTTGATAAAGTCTGCGTGTGTTTGGGGTGGAGGAGGATGCGGTCTTGTCTGCTGGTGTCTGGAGGAGAGAAGGGTCTGCGGGCTCGACTGGGCCGAATGCGGCAGCTGCTGTGCCAGACGGAGCATCATGTGGAGATTCAGGTGGACGAGGAGCCTGGAGTTTGGCTCAGGAGCTTTAATCTGCTGGACCTGCAGGAACACACAGAGGTCAGCGCGCATCACAATACACTTACATTTACTGTACATTCACATTTATTCATTTAGTGCAGTGTTTCCCAACCCTGTACCTGGTGGCACACCAACAGTACATATTGTGGATGTCTCCCTTATCTGACCAATTCATTTGAGGTTTTGGAGTTTTTTTCTAATGTTCTGATGAGTTGATTCAGGTGTGTTTATTTAGGAAAAGGTTGAAAATGTGTACTGTTGGTGTGCCTTTAGGAACAGGGTTGGGAAACACTGATTTAGTGCTTAGAAACGAGGGATGCACACACAATTTATGCTGCTGCTGCTGTATACAGATTAGTGCTCCACGATACTGGGGGAAAATATGCAATATTGTTGATGATTATTGCGACAACGATATTTATTACTTATTATTATTATTTACATTTTTTTTATTACCTCTGTTTTTAAGTCTTTTATTTTTGTAATGACGTTAAAATAAACAGGTAAAATCTATTTTTTAGGTCTGATTAATTCAGACTAAAGACTGTGTCAAGGTGGTACGGTGGTTGTTTTTAAATGTGCTATATAAATAAAAAGGGAAAAATTTTATTGAATGTGCAAGTCATTTAGGCTTTAAAAGACTGAATGAGTGAAAACCTCAGCAGATATCCTGATTCTGATTGGCTGTCGTCATTTTTCTCTCTCTCGTCTCGACTCCCATCATAAGTATTTATTTTCAGCTTTTGGTTCGTTTTTTGGGCCGCTCCAGCCAATAGCAGAATAGCAAGTACTGGGGAGGCGGGGATAAAGATAGTAAGGCCTCATCTGATTGGTCAAATTTAGATAAACAACTAGTGCATAAAACAAACGTAATTTATCACACATGTCTGCAATATATATTGAAGAACGATTGTGATGACGGTAATTTAACGATATATTTTGCAGCCCTAATACAGATCCAAATCTGGGTATAAACTGGTTTTACTTTTCTTAAATTATGAAGGTAAGTGGTTCATAATCATATTTTCTAAAGATGAAAAGGGGGTTTCTAGCTTCAAAAAACTGAAAACATTATATATAATATTTTTGAATGTGAACAGTTTGTTTGTTTATTGTGTATTTAAGCAAATATATTTTCACCATGATGCCTTTTGGTGTTATTTAATTACTTTATATACATATACATATACACAAAGAATCTTGTAGGGCATATTTAGGACAAGAATCATTTGATGGCATATACTAATTAACTGTAACTTAAAATGTTCATACTTGGCCACTATCCTAGGCTTTACCCAATTGTCTTTAAAATGATAATAAAATTTGAGTATGGTGGCTTATTCTTTTATATATTTTAAGAAGTACAATTGTTGTTTATTAAGTTGCTTCATTTTTACACTAATATATCTGTTACACTGATTGACAGTTGAGCCTTATATTTTACCCATATTTGGATTTCTTTTAACAAAGGTTATTTAAAACATATCACATTTAATATGCTTTCTATGTGTATATAATCGCTTTGATGCAGACGGCCATACATATTTATTTGCAAAACATTTACTTGATCGTGGTAAAAATATTTAAATGAATCATTAAATAGATGTTTTTATTTTACCATCCAGTTCTCTAGTGTAAACAATGTCCAAATATAAGGACACATATTAAATACAATATGTTTTAAATAACTTTTGTAAAAAATAAAATAAGGTCCAGATACATTGATTCAGACATATATGCATATTTTTAATAAGCTAAATATTTATTTTTAATTGAAGTGTTTTTTTTTTAATATCTTTTTAAAAAAAAGTTTTTAAAAGCATATTTGATTTAATATGCTCTCTGTGTTCATAAAATCAATGATGCAGACTTTCATTCATATTCATTTGCTAAACATTTATTGTCAATTTTAATAGCATTTGGTCAAATAGTTATTAAAGTATATTTTCATAAATTAAACACAAGTTACTACCTGAACAGAAAGCATGTCAACAATGTAAAGTATTTGACCATTGCTGGAATGTAAGACTTAAAAAAAGTTTTGATTTTAAATAAATATTTTAAATAAATCAATCATTTAATTCTTAATTTAAAATGAGATAAAAGATGTGAAACGTACACTCCCTGCATACTGGTAGACATTTTTCTCTATTGTGTGTTGGCTCATGTGATCAGACTTTCAGTTTGTTGTGTAAACAATTGTTCCGATTGGCACAATTGTGTTTTTTTTATTTTATTTACATTTTTTTAATAATATATATTTTGGGGTCAATAATTGTTCCAATCATTTCAATCCCTCCTTATTTTTCTTCTATATTTGAATAGGTACAAAATATTTGATATTGATTTTGATATGTACTTCCTATAAATAAAGTGGAGAAATGCACACAATAATGCACACACAACATCATGCGACCTCTGTCAGAGTAATGACTGATTTTGTTAATGTGCATAAATATTTTCACAATGATCATTGTGGTCTCGTGAATAAGAGTTTCTCTCTATTGTGTCTCTGTGAGAGTGGGTTTGTACATTCACAGATCTGCGTCAGAGAGGACAGCAACACATTAATGAACTCATTATACCCAAATAACAAACTGCTTGTTGTCTTATTTAGAGTTTGTGTGGGGGGGGGGTTCGGAAACGTGCATCTCCTTCAGTTTTCACCATTATTCATCTGCATTGTGGTGTTGAGTCATTTGTACTTTTCTTGGATAATGAGCAGTTGTACTTGCTAGTGGTTCATCACAACTTCAGTATTCAACATTTAATTTAAAGCTCGGCATAAACAATGAAAAATCATGATTAAAAATAAACTTTCAAAATAGTTAAAAAATAACAAGTTGTAAAAAAACTAAATTAAAGCTAAATGAAAACACCTTTGTAAACGGTCAGATTATTTTCGTGATAATAGAGTGCAGGTGACGCGGTGGCGCAGTGAGTAGCACGATCGCCTCACAGCAAGAAGGTCACTGGTTCGAGCCTCGGCTGGGTCAGTTGGCATTTCTCTGTGGAGTTTGCTTGTTCTTCCTGTGTTCGTGTGGGTTTCCTCCGGGTGCTCCGGTTTCCCCCACAAGTCCAAAGACATGCGGTACAGGTGAATTGGGTAAGGTAAATTGTCCGTAGTGAATGAGTGTGGATGAATGTGTATGGATGTTTCCCAGTGATGGGTTGCAGCTGGAAGGGCATCCGCTGCGTAAAACATATGCTGGATAAGTTGCCGGTTCATTCCGCTGTGGCGACCCCAGATTAATAAAGGGACTAAGCCGAAAAGAAAATGAATGAATAATAGAGTGCATTGGTCATGGTACTTCTGCACGCTGTTTGCGTTGCACTGCAATAACACTTCTGAAACGCTAGCTAGCAGTAAGTTTATTAAAGTAATGTTCCTCTGTGTCGAGTTTCTTCGCGGGGGCATTGTTTTTTCTGAATGCTACACGTAGCTAAAACTACGTGTCATTCAGAGGTGGGAACTGGCAGAAGTGCAAGAACTTTAATCATAAGGTAAACACAAAACAAAAGTTTCCATCTGGAGCTCCTTCACAGGACTCGACATTTGTAAACTATCGCTCCATCTGGCTTGCGGCTCTCAGCCCCGCCCACACTCGTCAACGATACTAAGCCGAAAAATCACAAAGCTTGCGCTGTGCGTCGTTGTGGCATGTAGTTACATTTTTTGAGAGGTTCGCCTCAGCGTCAGCCACGGCGAGGGGTCTGCGACCGCGTGGAGGCTGCACCGGACCATACGCGTGCGCTTGACGCAGAAGTATAAATCAACCTTAAGGGTTTAAAGTCTGTGTGAAATCAAAATTTGCAATGTTTTTTTGCTAGCTCTCATTGCTATTCTTAAGGTGAAGAATTTAACCATGCAGGTCAATCTACTGAAAAAAAAATTATTTTGGTAATCTTCAATCAAAGTTTGACTATTTGTTTTTGCGTTTGAAGTGGCGGGTCTTCTGTTGACGTCAGACTGACTGCTTCATTCACAATATTCTTAACCATTTCCCTCTTACTGTTTGCTATGAAGAAAGGAGGCCCCGCCTCCTACTCAATATTCCGTTTAAGTTGGAAGTACATCAACATACTGAAATAAGTCTTAGCAACTTCCGGTTAACGTTGATTAAAAAAACAAAAAACTGTTAAAATATTATTACTAAATAAACCAGTTTTGATGAGAATCATAATGTGACAAACTTGAAAGAGGTTCTGAAGCAAATAAGTGTATGAGAAATTCTCTTCTTGCCATTTCATAATTACTATAATTAAGACATTCAAACTTTGAAAAAAAGCTTCCACATCCTCATAGATTTACTTGTAATTGTGACTTGTAAACTGGAAACCAACTCAATTTTTATTTGCAATGCTTCATTGGGTTGGGTAGAGCTAAAGATTCGACTCTGATTGGTGGAATTTTCTGTAAAGCATCATGGGTAATGTAGCCTTTTGCGCAATTTATGTTAAATACAATTGTTTAAGAAAGTATTTTTTTAATAAATTTAACCATTAACAAAAGCATATGCATTAAATTAGAGTCTGTGTGAACTTTAAGTTGCTGAGACTTTGACTTCAGTATGTTGATGTACTTCTAACTTTAACTGAATATTTAGTAGGAGGCATGGCTTTATTATTGCGTATCATTACCTCATAGCAAACCAATGGTAAGAGTGGCATGGTTAAAAAAATATTGTGGCTGAAGCCGTCAAACTGACGTCAACAGAAGGACCGCCACTCCAAACGCAAAAGCAAATGGTCAGACTTTGATTAAAGATTACCAAAACAAACCTTTTCTTTTTCCAGTGGATTAACTGTTCACTTGAAGAATAACAATATGCACTAGCAAAATTAACATGAATTTTAATTTCACACAGACTTTAACTCTGGAGCACACACCTGGACTCTTTAAAAACTTTATGGTTTATTGTACTGTTTCCTTTAATTCTGGAGTGTGACTGTGCATGTTTGAATGGAATTATTTGCATATTAGGCTTTGAATAAAATATTAACATGTTGCTATAGGCCTACCTTTCTATCAATTTCATTTAATTCTCCAGAGTGTGTATTTTGCTTGAACTCTCACTTTAAGCAATCTTACAATATGACAAATCTCATTTCAGTATTAATTTAACAATTTAAAAGTGCATGGCAGTCTTGCAGAAGCGTTTCAACACTGAGCATAGTTGATATTCATCTTTCAAGCCTTCCCTATTTGATTCACCAAACGTAGTAGGGGAGAGCGGGGATGGAAGTAGCATGTGATGAAAGTTACAAAGCGATTTTTCTCTGAGCCCTGACAACATTTGTTTTCCGGGCTATAACAGCACATTCTGCATGTAACCCTTGATGGAGCTGCCAAATATCAGCTGATTCAGTCACTGTGTTTAGCGGTTTGGGCCAAATTTCACTTTTGAAGTGCAGAAAGTAAATTATTGTAGCGGTACTTTTTAGTGTCACACTAATGATCAATCTACAGGTTATTTAATGCAATAACACATCCCTAAGTTTGCATTGTCTGCGTTAAAAGTAAATCAGGTTTAAATGTGAAGAGTTCCTGTGAGGATGAAAATAACACTGTTATTTATGCCTGCTAATAACCATATCTTATTTTTCACTTTCACATTAGAGTTTGCAGTGTTTCAATTCAGATGTTTCTTTAATCAAATTAGTGCATATTGCCAATAATAATAACAAATATTTTAACAAATAACACATTTTGTATTGTTGCGTTACTTTTGAAACATTTGATGGAGCTGAAATTTAAAAAGGAAAATGCTATTTAATCTTTTTTTTTTTTGCAAAGATAAAGGACAAAATATGTTTGCAGTTAACATATTCACAATGTCATTGTCTGATGTATTTGAAATAAACAAGATTAAGCTAGTAAATCTAGCACATGTTGTTACCTTTGACCCACACCCGTGTTATTTTTGGGGTTAAATGTAACAATGCGCAAGTTTAAAGTTTTGAAGTTGGTCAAATACCACCTGCTTTTGATAGACCACACTTATGAGTTAGTATCCACAGCAAAAAATACATTTCAGTCTAAAACATTATCTTTTAAAAATAGGTTTTTATGGAAATGGCCTTTGTCCCTGCTTTTCCATAAGCTAATTAATATTAACGAGCGCTGGCTTTACGTCACACTAGACGTGATCGTCTACGCAAGGAGACCGGCCCACTTTAGTTTTAAGCGCTTGACAGGTACGCTGGATGCTATTAGGACTGTTAAAAGACAGACTTAATCATAAAGATAATCATTTTCTTGTATGACTGATTTAAGTTCAGTTTCCAGCATTATCTACCTTTTGGTGAAAACAAAGTTAGCACATTATGAAAATCTTCACGAGCTCTTGATTGAAGCGCACTTCGCGGAGTTATCCATTCACAGCAGACATGACAGTCAAGTTTAACACAAGCTGACTAAGGAATATTTTCTCCAACTAATTTTTTTTTTTGCTGCGTTAATGGAAAGTCGAGACGCTTACATTTCTCGATCATACGACTCAAGAATAAAGAGCTAGAAACATGGGGAAATGGGAGTTGACGATGGTAAGTCACTTTCTTTATCAGGATGTATTAGCAAAGACGCTAAGTCTGTTAAAAGTAACTTTGGAAGCCAGAGACACTGTAATGAAACTGTAATGTTTATGTCTGTGTCCATGTTTATGTGTAATGTCTATTCAGATTTGGAAAGGCGGTTTGTTGTTGTGCGACGTGCAGCGCTCCATGTAGGCTAAACCAACGGCACGTTTCTTCACTGAGAAAAAGCAGTTTTTCCTGTTATTTCATACCTGTACTGTCTCTCTTCTATTCACAAAAGATGTATGGGTTTATAATTAGACGTGAAAAGCGTTTGTCCGCAGTTTGCCGGAGGGTTGGATGTAATGCGCGCTCATGGGAAGGTGTGGCGCGCTTCTCTTCAGTCCCCCCTGGAGTCTGACAATAGAACCGATTTGTGTTTGTTCTCAGACTGACCCACCTGTACATTGAAGACGTTTTTCGTGTCCTGTTTCACATCTCACTTGTGATAGTTTCAGCTTTCCCTCCCCTGTGTTTATTTCCATATTGTTAGAGGAGATCCGGGGCTTTGGTTTGGAAAGCTCTCTGTTCTGCTTGACCGGAGTTTCTGGGAAGCACTTGTGATTTTTCACTGTAGCTGATATGTTAAAACTGTCCTTGGTTTACTCGGAAGCACAAGCAAAATGTGTGGTTTGCATGTTTTGTAGGTTCTTTAATATTAAACGAGGTATTGAGGCAGAACAGTGATTCTTGACGGGACTTTGTTTACATAATTTAAGATAGATATGAGCTTACACTTTTTACGTGTCACCAATGCATTACATTTGACAGCATTTTTCTACTTCTGTTTTTTTGAACCCACTTAAAATAATAAAAATAATGATCTATATAATATATTTGACAAATCATATTTTTTACGATTCATGATTATTATTTTATGTTCACCAATGCTGAAAAACAGTTTAATACATATTTTAAAAATGTAATTTATTCCTCTTTCGTCAAGACAGAATTTTCTTCCTTGATTATTCTGGGTAATATAATCCTTCAGATGATATGCTGATTTGCTGCTAAAGAAACATTCCTGATTATATGCTGGTTCTGATATGCTGATTTGCTGCTAAAGAAACATTCCTGATTATAATCGATGATAAAAAAAAAAACATTTTGTGAAAACCTGGCAGAATTATAATTTTTTTGCCATTCTCGAATTGAACAAGTTGTGATAAAAAATATTATATATTGCGACTTTATGAAT
>CAIGQW010055671.1:2456976-2476913 GCA_903798125.1 Danio choprae | reverse complement strand
AATTGAATGAATTCATTCACTGTATTGGTATAACATAATACTATATTACATTATTCATTCATTCATTCATTCATTCATTTTCATTTCGGCTTAGTCTCTTTATTAATCAGTGGTCGCCACAACAGAATGACCCGCCAACTTATCCAGCATATGTTTTACGCAGCGGATGCCCTTCCAGCTGCAACCCATCACTGGGAAACACTCATACACTCTCATTCACACACATACACCACGGACAATTTAGCTTACCCAATTCACCTGTACCGCATGTCTTTGGACTGTGGAGGAAACCCACAAGAACATGGGGAGAACATGTAAACTCCACAGAGAAATGCCAACTGACCCAGCCGAGGCTCGAACCAGCAACCTTCTTGATGTGAGGCAACAGCGCTACCCACTGTGCCACCACACCGCCAAGAACATTATTTTGAAATTTTATTAAAACCTAAAGAATATCTAATAAACATAGATTTGGAACATTCTAGAAAAATGGAAATGTGTTTGTTTGGTTTTTGTTTGTTTCTTAAACCAATGGCATGTAAATCGTGGGACATCCCGCGTCAAGAATCAGTGACAGATGACACCATTATGCTAATATGTTCTCAAGCCGGTTCTTATGAGGTCATCTGGTCACATCTGAATCAGTCAGCAACCAGTCCAACAACAACCCTGTTTGCATTGGAAAACACTGGACCTAATTTACTCCAGTGTTTCACACAGTCTGTCTTTGTTTAAACCCATTCCTTATTTTTCTATTCGCCCACAGCTGTTATGCATTCTGGTATATCAAATTTGCTATTCAAATGATCTCGGTTTCATTTAACTACCAAGGAGGATTTTTGTAACTAAAGTACTATTATTGGTGTCAACTTTGCTTTCCACCATACAAATAATAATAATAATAATTTCTCTTCCTCCCTTAAAATGAAAATGGCAGATCACTTAATGTGTGCATTACTGAACAATGGTGTTTTTGTTAATAATACTGTAAAAATATTTGCAAAATAGCAGGTCTTCTTGTGTGCGTGCGTGCGCGTGCGTGTGTGTGTGTGTGTGTGTGTGTGTGTGTGTGTGTGTGTGCATCACTAAACAACAGTGTTATTGTTAATACTGTAAAGATGTTTGGTGAGTTCTCGTATAACATGATTCAAATACTCATGATTACTTTTTATTTTACATTATTCATCAGTTTGGGTTGCTTTCACTTAAATTTGGGTCAAATGTGGACAAACCAAGCCACTGGGTCCATTTTTAGAAGTATTTTTAAACTATGATTTTAACCCAACATTTGGGCTTTGTCTATATATGATTTGTAGAAACCAACATTTTTTTAGAGTGTATTCACTCCTGCTGACTTGTAATTTTCCTTCATTTTCTAAAGAGCTTCACGTTTTTTTGTATGTTTCGTCCTGGGTGTGTGTAATGTTAGGTCATTGCTGTTTTGGAAGTTCATGTATTTGAAGACCAGCATTTGAGTGCATTTGACTGCAGGCGCCCATTCAAGTCAACAGCATTTTCTAAAGTTGTTTGTCATGATGTTGCTCTTTTGCTTTTCTAAAGTCTCATACTGTTGCCATCAGGACTACAAAATTAAATAATTCTGATGGCACTGTTTGTTTAAATATAACTTCAGTGCTCATCTTATCAAATAGTTTTGTGGTTCAGAATAAGCATTCAAAAGGCCACAAGAAATTATGACATTTGGAGCTGTAACAGAGAATTATTGTATTTTATAATTGATACAATGTAGAATATATATAGTTATTTTACATTTGCGCTGCAAAAATATATTCTTTTGTCTTGTTTCTTGTCCAAATATCTAAATTTCAAACCAAAAACAAGACTATTTTACTTACCCCAGAGGCAGATTATTTTGCTTGTTTTAAAGAAACACTTAATTTTTACTTAACTTTTGAAATAAAACTATATTTTTGACTTGTTTAGAAAATCCTTCTTGATTTAATAATTCTTAGCATTTTTTGCAGTGTGGTTATTAAATTTCTCTACCTGAACACTGCTAGACTTCCCAGAAAATGTGAAAAAAAGGAGCTATTCAAGCCATCTGGTGAAATTGCATTATTATCCTAATATATATTGCTGAAAAGCATAACATTGCAATATCAGATTTTTCCAAAATCGCGCAACCCTAATGTTTATCCTCTGATCTGTTTGTCCAGGACCCGGTGCAGGAGTGGGGGGAGGAGGTGGAAGACGGGGCCATTTATGGGGTCACCCTTCACCGAGAGCCTATCCAACCTCCACCTGATGCTGCAGAAAGCGATGCCGCCTTTGGCTTTATGCAGTACCACACACTGAAGGTCCGCAGGCTGAAAGCAGCCACTCTGGACCGCCTTGTCACAGAATTGGTGAACCCGGAGTGCCCTGACCCAGACTACATGCAAATCTTCCTCTCTACTTACAGAGCCTTTACCTGCACAAATGCTCTCATTGAGCTCCTGTTTCAAAGGTGAGGTTTCTAAATGCTCAATTAGAGAGGGTGAATTTTATTATTTTTGAAAGAAATTAATGCTTTTGTTCAGCCTGGACTTTATTACAAATTAATAACACTGTGAATGTCAACACTGTGAATGTCTTTGTTCCTTTTGATTAATATTACAAATTAATCAGAACAGATTAAGACATTCATAGTGTTGCACAAGAGTTCATATAATATATATTATATGAATATAGTTAATCAAAAAATAAATATTTTATCGATACACTTTATTACCAAAAGTTTTGGGACATCTGCTTTTACATGCACATGAACTTTAATGACATCCCAGTCTTAATCTGGGGGGTATAATATGCAGTTGGCTTACCCTTTGCAGCTATTACTGCTTTACATGCAACAATCATCATTCTTCTGTAAAACACATCAGACACAGATGTTGGATAAGAAGGCCTATTTCATCCTAAGGATGTTTAGTCAGGTTGAGGTCAGGGCTCGGTGCAGGCCAGTCAAGTTCCTCCAGACAAGTCCCACAAAGTTGGGAGCATGACATTGTCCAGAAAGTCTTGTTATGCTGAATCATTAAGTGTTCCTTTCACTGGAACTAAGGGGCCAAGACCAACCCGTGAAAAACAACCCCACAACATCACCCCCTCCACCAAACGTTAAACTTGTAAATTGGAATGCTTCCACTGCATCTGACACATTGCATTCACTCAGTTATGTAAGCCGTGGAAGCAGTTGCTTGGTCATGAAAACTAGGGATGCTCCGATCAGGATTTTTGCAGCCGATACAGAGTACCGATTCATGGTCATGGTGATTGGCCGATACCGAGTACCGATTCTGATGCTTCAAGCTATAACTTTGTCATTGCATTACATTTTCCCCTCTAAATATGATACTTAAGTGGAGATCTCTCCTTACCTAAGAGATTAAATGAAGGATGTCGCATATAATCCCTTGAACACATCTCTTATAAACATTTAGTATGGATGCGTCATGTCAGAGGCAACTTTACAGAAAATAATAGATTAAACAGATTAAAAAAAATTGGTAAGAAAACTGACTAACAATATAATTTAGAAACATTGCAAATGATGGATGAATAATTCCACGTGTCTCAATCAATAAAAAGTTTGGAGTGCATATTTGATGCATAAGAAGTTAAAATGTGTCTTCCTCTGCTTGTAGACTCGTAAACAAACACTTGCGATTGGTTCATGAGATCAGCCAGATGAGCAAGTACCGATCGAGTCATGAAATGTGATTATCGGCCCATACTGATCTCCAGCCGGTCGATCGGAGCATCCCTAATTAAAACCCTTTCCATGAAACTCTCTACACACTGTTCTTGTGCTAATCTGAAAGCCACATGAAATTTAGAGGTCTGTAGCAAAGTGTGTTAACATTTTTTAACTTCCAATTACATTAACTCTGAAAGATAAACACTATAATTATGACATTATGGTGCCTTAGATGCCTATAAGTTTCCATTGATGTTATCTTTCTCACGCTATTAGCTGACTTTGGTTCCAGAAACATCCCTCATGTATTTGAATATGATATTTTCTGGAAATACCAGTCAGGCTCACTGACAATGACAAAATAATCAAATGAATGGGAAGGCCCAAATTTCTAAATTTAGTGTGACTGACCCAGAAAAGATTTTAATGACCGTGGCAGTATGATAGTCACACAATACAAGTAATGACGCAGTGAAATCGCAGAGGAGAACACCATGAACCGCTGAACAGGTTTCACTTGAATAGTCAGAGACGTCAGAGGCGCTTTGTTTGAGAGCCTTTTTGTGTTCTGTTGAAGCATAAATAAACTTAATAGGCCTTGACAGAGCGATTTTTGACACATTTGTGTTACAAACATGAACCAAAACTGTTGTCATGTTCATAATCCTGAAGCTTCATCTGTAGGAATGTTTTGAAAATAAACTTTTGACTTATGTATTTTTCTATAGAGAGGACATGGTCACCAATCTGGACCAGACACTCTGTGTCAAGAGGTGAGTTGAATCACAGTCTGAAATGCTTGATTCTGATTGGTCAGCCATGATATTCTGTGGTCAGATGTGTAAAGGATAATGTATAGCTGACAGTGTGGGGCACGTTCCTTTAAAAGAGCAATTAGTTATAGCTACTAGTTACTTCTCACAAATAGTAACTGTGTTTGTAACTGAGTTACATAATTATAAAAGTAACTAATTACCAGGGAAAGTAACTATTGCGTTACTTTGAAAAAATCGAATTTGTCAAATGACTATAAAATAAATATCAAACATTGTACCCTAATCTACACTATTTTAAAGTTGTTGTGGGACAGTGTGAATAATAACTATATCTAGATATTATTTTGTTTAATTCTGTCAAAGTAATAAGTGTTTGCGGTGGAGAAAAATCAAGTTTTATTTGCTTTGACGTCGTGGCTTCGCCTCCTCCTTTGGTAGCAGAGCTCACGTTATCACTTGCGTAGCCACTAATTTTGTGGCAGCATGTGAAGACGTGAGACGCTTCATTAGATTAGAATTACTTGTCACTGCAGAAAGACTCTTTTTTTCTGGGCATAAGTTGCACGATACATAAACGTTCTTGCCTTTCACCTCAACGAGGGAAAAGTAGTACTTATGTATTCAGTTTGCAAACGCTACCTTTTGAACTTGTTGGATTTGTTATCGTTCTGACTCCTGGTTATTGACTGCGTGTGCTTGTGCGTGAACACCCGCCCTACTCTGCCTCTGATTGGCAAATGATAGAAATATACTCTAAGCCAATCATCACGTTCCCAGTTATACGTTATACCACGTTCACAGACACACCAATCATCATCATCACTGGTTGATTATGTGTCCTGGCCCAGCCCCGAACGCACACACACCCCAGAGAAAGAGAGGTCCTATGGCCGAGAGAGACACTGCATGAAAACAGCTTTAGTGTTCTCAATTATAGTAACGCGCATTTTATTGTCAGTAATGGTAACGGCGTTGTAACTGGGGAAACAGTAATTAATTTGATTTATTTATAGCACCGTTATTCCCATCACTGATAGCTAAAGACCAAAATATTAGCCCTCCTGTGAAATTGTAACTATTTTTCACATATTTGATGCATAAGAGATGTATAACAGAGCAAGAAGTTTTTTTCCACAGCATTTCCTATTATATTTTGTGAAAGTCTTGTTTCTTTTAATTTGTCTGGAATAAAAATAAATAAATACATGTAAAAAAAAATGCTAAGGTCAATATTATTAGCCCCCTTAAGTGTTTTTGTTCCCTACAGAACAAATTACTATTTTCCAATAACTTTCCTAAATTAACCAAACTTGCCTAATTAACCTAGTTAAGCCTATAAATTGTATTTTAAGCTGAATATTAGTATCTTGCGAAATAACTAGTAAAATATTATGTACTGTCATCATGGCAAATAAAGTTATTAGACATTGGGTATTAAAACTATTATGATTAAAACTATTATATTTCTAGCACTGGGAAAAAGATTTCAAATTTAACAGGATATCTAATAATTTTAGTCTTCAACTGTATCTCCAACAAAGCAAATAAATAATTGATCAAGACTCAGATACAATGTGTCCTGAGTTGAAAAATGCATAAGCTAGCTCATTAAGCTCATTGCACATCGATGGATTTGCTTTCAGCAGTAAAAATAAAATTTAACCACACTGAAATTAACTAAACTGAAATTTAACGAAAACTGGACTGACAGAGTTTCAATTTACTAGAACTTCTATGTTAAGCTGCTTTGACACAATCTACATTGTAAAAGCGCTATAGGAATAAAGATGAATTAAACAATGATTTCACAAAAAACTGTCCTTAGAAAGTAGTTTTGAGGCTTGACAAGTGAATAAGTAACTTTTTTATTTCACATTATTTATCAGTTTAGGTTGTTTTAACCCAAATTTAAGCTAAATGTGGACAAACCAAACCACTGGGTTGTTATTTTTAAATTATAATTTGGGTTTTGCCTATATCTGACTTGGTAGAAACCAACATTTTTAGACTTTTAGTAATTTGAATAATAATTTGCCTTTGTTTTCTTCAACAAGACATAAAGTATTCATTTGAGAAGAAATCATGTAAAGTCTTTTCTATTTATTGTTTTATAACCAGGGGCTATCAGGGGCTTTTTATTAATGCTGCAAAGAAGGTTCATAAGAAGAGCATTTATTTGAAACTGAACTCTTGTGCAACACTATGAATGTCTTAATCTGTTCTGATTAAAACATATGCTGGAATAGTTGGCGGTCCATTCATCTGTGAATGGCGACCTCTGAAATAGAGACTAAGCCGAAGGAAAATAAATGAATGAATGTTTATAATCCATTACAAAACATTCATTCTAACAACAAGACGAGCACTTTATCAGTGATTTGCTAGACTTATTAGCAGTACTGAAATCAATTTGCAGTTAGTATAATTGTTAACTAAGGCACAGGATATCACTAGCTGCATTTAAATGGGAAAAAGTCCATAATGTGAAATGAACCTGCCTATATATCAGCACATGTTTGTCTAGTGATGGTCATTGAATAAAACTCAACAGTCAGGATCTGAAAGTAAAATCTACATACATTTTCTCCATAGGAAATACATTTTTAATAATAATGGATAAACCTTTAAGAAAGACCTGTTAATTGATTTTATATAACTTTTTAATCTTATTTTTAAATAGCAGAATTTTCATATAAGGCTTTCCTTCAAATCAAAGTCCATAATAGGTTAATCACCTCACAGCTGGTTGGTTTGGTTAATGGTTAGTAACGATTTAAGAAAGACTTTTTTTTTTCTAAGAAAATATTAATGGATAAATACTTTCGCAACCAGTGCTGAGATGTTGCATCTCACCAAGCATTTCAGAAAGCCATATTATAATCTGTAAATTGAAACTGGATGTCCAATGCAATCATCATCATCCACTAATATAGTTTTGTATCTGCTAATTCGTTTTAAATGATTCATCCTAATTCCAAGAGCTGTTATTCATCTTAATTCCAAGAGCTTGTTTAATTAGTCCAAAACAATGAAGTGTGTGTGTGTGTGTGTGTGTGTGTGCGTGTGTGCGTGTGTGTGCGTGTGCGTGTGCGTGTGTGCGTGTGTGTGTGAAGTTCTCTACCTCGTCTGATCAGACTGTGGTTAGACGAGTTTCACGAGGGCCTTCGGGACTCTCCGGATCACCAGGCTCTTCGGCTGCTCTGCGTTCATCTGCGTCATCGACTCTGTTGCAGACGTCTGGTTAACCAAGCCGATACTCTTCTCAGAAAGTTTCAGACTGAAGGCAAGTCTTACCAAGTGTGATCCTAGATCATAAGTGTACATTTAAAAAACAAATTGTGATTTATACATCTCTTTAAAGGAACATTAAACAATGATATTACGCAGCGCTGTTAGCTAGCTGGGTGGCATGGTGGCTCAGTGGTTAGCACTCTTGCCTCACAGCAAGAAGGTGGCTGGTTCGAGTCCCGGCTGGGCCAGTTGGCATTTTTGTGTGGAGTTTTCCCCATGTTTGCGTGGGTTTCCTCCCAGTGCTCCGGTTTTCCCCATAGTCCAAAGACATGCGGTACATTTGTGTGCATGTGTGAATGTGAGCGTGTATGGGTGTTTCCCAGTACTGGGTTGCGGCTGAAAGGGCATCCGCTGCGTAAAACATATGCTGGAATAGTTGGCGATTCATTCTGATGTGGTGACCCCTGATAAATAAGGGACTAAGCCGAAGGAAAATAAATGAATGTTACCTAGCCAAGGACTATTTTCGGGTGCTGCGAAATAACATCGATACTTTTTTTTTTTTGCAAGATGCTAATGGTCTAATCCCATTCAATGATTTATGCTAAGCTAAGCTAAAAGTGCTTGAAAACCAGAGATTGGCTGAATTTATTCAAAAAAATTTAAAACTTAACTGTTTTACACTAAGTGACTTGTTAAACAAACCTATTTCCAAAAAAAAGTGGAGTGGAGTGTTCCTCTAAATCTGAATAAAAAAACTTTCCATTGACATATTTTGTTAGGATTGGACGATATCCTGTCAAGGTACAACTATTTCCAAATCTGGAATCAGAGGGTTCAAAGAAAATCTAAATACTGAGAAAATCACTAAAGTATGTGCTTAATGCACATCACTAATCAAAAAATGAGACTGTAGTAAATTTACAAAATATCTTTATGGAGCATGATCTTTACTTAATATTCTAATGATTTTTAGCTAAAGAAAAATCTATAATTTTGACCCAAATAATATATTTATAATATGTATATGCAGCATAAGACAAGTTATGTGGTCCAGAGTCACAAATAGCAAGCAATAAATATGTCTTGTTTAGCTTTTACAAACACACAAACAGCTCTAAATAACTCCTTATAAATCAACAGACAAGCAAATGTGTACATCAGCAGGAGTCAGTGCCTCTGCTGTTGAGAATCCTGCAACTGAAGACAACTTGGACGGACAGGAAGTACAAGAAATTGGGGATGTACTGGACTTCCCTGCACAGGACATTGCTGAGCAGCTTACAATATTAGACGCTGTAGGTGTCAAGATTTACACACTGAACTAGTTTTTAATTATATGCCTGCATTCATTCCTCTGTTTTCATTTCTTCCTCAGGAACTTTTCAGCAAAGTGGTCCCATTTCACTGCCTGGGCTGCATTTGGTCTCAAAGGGACAAGAAGGAGAACCAGAATCTAGTGTCCACAGTCCGTGCCACCATTGCTCAGTTTAATGTGGTCACTAACTGCGTTATCACCTCTCTGTTGTGTCCTCCTGCCACCTCCCCTCCTGGATCCCCGTCATGCCATCTTAGCAGCCCTACATACAGGGCAAAGATTATAGAGAAGTGGATCTCTGTGGCTCAGGTGTGTATGAAGCTGAAACAATATAGGCGGATATTATTTGTGAACCCATAATTAAGCACATAATAGGTTTTTAAGCATGTACTACAGTAGCATACAGTGCTTGTGACATGAACTTTGTTACCAGTACTTGCATATTTATATGTGCAATACACTTTAATGCTGCGTTCCAATTCGCCTGCTTGTACTTTGTCCTAAAAGTATGCACTTTTTTGTGAAGAAAGAGTGTGTAACAGATGAGTATGCAAGCTATGGGACACACTACTTCCTCATTAACAAACCGTTATGTTGCTTAGTTACATGCCCTGTCAATCATCTCGATCATCCACATTTCTTTCATATTTAATTACCTACCTTATCGAAGAAGCAGCAGCAGCTTAATCTGCCGTTAATCTGCCGTCTTTCATGCATGCAAATCTCCTCAGGTCTTTGGATAATTATGCATTTAGAGGTTAATGTTTAAACACATCTTTATAATAGTTTATAATGTTGTTGCAGATTAAATATAATGCAGAAAATGTGAATTAGATAATAATTAACAGTCATTCAAACATTTTTACCAAAGCCTCACTACATGACGTTTGGTCTCGTGCATCTGCCATATTTGTGGCTTACTTTTTTTTAACCCGCATTTGTAGTTCTAATCAAATTCACGTCCAAAGCACAATGTATTGTGGGCAATAGGGTTGTCACGATAGCGTAAATTCTTGTCACGATACTATACCAGCTGAAGTATCACACTAACAAGTAGTACCGCGGTACTGTATTAATTCATAATTCACATCTACAAAATGAAGCAAATTGTCAGAAATATTATATTTTATGTTATAATACTTAAATTTAATTCATGATTCCCTTATTATTGATCTTTTTAAGATTCGACACAGTTTTGCAGCCTTAAAGGGCTCCAAAGACTGGTAAAATGAAAACAACATACACTTTTATAATATATATTGTTGTATATACATATAATATGTTGTGTATTGTATTGTTTATTAGCCGGCACAAATGTGTGAGCGTTTTAGGGACTTTTCCACATGCAGCATTAACTATTGTAAAACCGTTAATGACGATACTACCATTTAACTACAGTGGCACTGCCAGTATTTTGGAGCCAAAATATCACAGAACTACCGTAGTACTGCTAAACTGTGCAACGCTAGTGGACAATATTAGCGGTTAGAGTATGGGCTGGTCTACTGTCTGAATTTCTATCAGAAATTGTAGACCATCCGGGAACCATTGGTCTACTCTTTCCATAGTATTATAGTGGTAGAAGTAGCATTTCCAGTATATACTACAGTTTGAGATATAGTATACTAATTCTATTTTTGAATACTATTTAGGACGGATAGTACAAAAATTGGGATGTAGCATTAGATTGAAGATGAACAACAATAGATGAAAAAAATGTTTAATCGTACACTCAGATTGCACATGTGATTTCAATCTTTTTGTTCAAAAAGTGTCAGCACTGAACCGGATGTTGATTAACAGTCAGAACAGAAGTGCTGGAGACAGATCATCAAAAACAGATGGCAACATGTGTGTACCAGAAACATTTAGTTTAAAGAAGTAGAAATATAATCACATAACTTTTGGAGAAAAAATAAATGAAAGGACAAAGATGAATGCAAAAAAAAAATCATAAGCCCAAGTCTTTTTATTATTATTATTTTATGCGGATTTGTTATTTTAATTATAACATTACAGGAGTGCCATCAGCTCAGAAACTTCTCCTCTCTAAGAGCCATCCTATCTGCTCTTCAGTCCAATGCTGTCTATCGGCTGAAGAAAACCTGGGCGGTGATCAGCAGGTAATGCTTTCTGATTCACACCACACATGTTTGTTAAACCAGTACTGCAATGTTTTCTGCTCATTTAATTTGCACTCCAAATTGTAGAATTAAGTCCATAAAATGTGATTTCAGGGAGAGTATGGCTGTCTTTGAACACCTCTGCGACACCTTTCCTGATGAGAACTGTGTGCTGATCAATCGAGAAATTCTAGTAGAGGTACGTTTTTACTGGTTTGCCCATTTTATTTAACCCTTTACTGTTGATATGGCAATTTCAAGATTGAGACAAACAAATTAAATGATATTTAAAGATGATTTTAATCTCTTGCAAGAGAAGGTCAGACAGTCATGCAGAAGCACAGGTCACTGCAGAGTAATGGAGGGCTTTCTCCTGCTTACCTTTTTCTTCCATTCAAGACAAGGAAATTAACAAAATATTATAATACATCACATCATTTATACTAAGACCTCCATCTTTATGGTGGATAAAGACACTCAAGATGCTACCTGTCTTTGTTTTTTTTCCTTCTTCATAGTTAGTTATTTCACATTTCTCACTTATCCATTTACTTAATTTTGGCCATGACTTTAAAATTTCCACAATGTTTTTATATCTGTCAGGGGTTACCTGCTTCCATCAGATTAATCTTTGAATTTGTGTTACTTATTTACAATTTAAATCAATCTAACCGAAAAGTTATTCTTTTGCACGAACACAAATTACAAATTTTTCTTTGTCCTTGTACAGTTTAAACCAGAGTCATGGTGTCGGCCAGTCATGAAATAAAATCAGCTGTTTCACTGCAGTCAAATGCAAATGCAAATGCAAAAGCAAAAAAAAAAAAAACGTTAACCAAAATGCTACTGCCAGTTTCTGTGCTTGCGCAGACTTTGTTTGTAGCCTATTAAGGTTGTTGTAACTTTCCAGTCAGAAACACAGGCCAGATTAATGATTTTTTTTCACTGAGTTTTAAAAACACCCATCGCTGTGAGCAGAGAGCTTCATAGCCAAGTTGTTTACCACATTTGCTCGTTTGTTTCATTATTTCTACCAAGACTTATCACGTTACCTAATTAGTCACTTATTTCTACATGCCAGTTCTTTCGGCATCGTCCTTCTTTCTCTCTTCACCCAGCGATTCACTGTCTGCTCACAGATCACAAACACATGTCTCATTTGACACTCCTTTCTGTCGTTTGCTTCATTCCTCAACTGACTCCCTTAATACATTTAATCTCATGACACTCAACGTTCCTTCCTTCGAAAAATCACTAGACTTCTTTAATTTCTCGCCAACGTGGAACTCCACACAGAAATGCCAACTGACCCAGCCGGGACTCGAACCAGCGACCTTCTTCCTGTGAGGTGACAGTGTCGCCTGATCTCCATTTTCCTTCTGAAAATCACTTGATCACTGCCCTCGACTAATCTCAGTTTTCACTTTGAAAATGTCTTGATCACAGTGCACAAATGAAAATAAAATTTATGAAATTTCTTAATCAGTTTAAATGAAGATTTGTCTCTTACCAGAGTTTTGATGTCACTAGAGTTCGTTTTGCAGATTCCAGTGATATCCTCAGGACTGTGACTTCTAAGTCCAGGATGTACGGTCATCGTCCGCTTTTAACTCCGAAATGATGCGTACCCGATATTTCATAAGCATTTGAGATCAGTAAAAAAGAATTTTCCTCCACACTGTAATCTTCAAAGTTTTGGGGTCAGTAAGAGTTGAAGTCATTTTTAAATGTCTTTAGTTCAACTTGGTTTAACTTTGAATGTGTTAAGATCATCAAGGCTGCATTTATTTGATCATAATACAGTAAAAAACTGTAAAACTTCAAAATGATTACAATTCTATATGCATGGCTTCATTCATTCATTCATTCATTTTTCTTCGGCTTAGTCGCTTTATTCATCAGGAGTCACCACAGCAGAATAAACCGCCAACTTATCCATGATATGTTTTACACCGTGGATGGCCTTCCAGCTGCAACCCAGTACTGGGAAACAACCATACACTCACGTTCACACACATACACTACGGCCAGTTTAATTTATTCAGTTCACCTGTACCGCATGTCTTTGGGCATTAACACGGGGAGAACATGCTAACTCCACACAGAAATGCCAACTGACCCACCCGGGAATCGAACCAGCGACCTTCTTGCTGTGAGGCGACAGGGCTAACCACTGAGCCACTGTGTATAGATGGCTTCAGTGAAACATTATTTAAAATAAATATGTGGTTATGAACGCAAAAACATTAATTATTATCATCAATATTTGTGTGGGCACAGTGATTCAATTATAATACAAGATTCAGGGAAGGTTCCAAAGCACAGCATTTATTTGAAACAAGACTCTTTTGTAACGTTTTATTTCTAGGACATCAATTTAACGCGTCCTTCCTGAATAAAAATATCAATTCCCTCCAAACGTCCATCATTTGTGCTGCACTTTGGCCTGCAGTGTTTAAGCAAGCACCTCTAATGATTTAACATTACTCGTAAGAGCTGATAGCAGTGTTGAATCTCTGATAAGACTGGGACATGATGTCATCCTATGGCTGCTATTAAGCTCATTTTACTATATTTAAAGATGCTAACAGGCAACAACCTCACACCCTTTTTTCTGCTCGCATACAAAGACTAAATTAATAGGCGATGCGGTATCATCCCATGAATCATTCTTTATGGAAGCAAAACATCCCATAATGTTCATTCAGTGTTGTTATCTGTGCTGGCTCGTAATAGTCTTCTGCTGTCCTCAGTCTTTATCGTCTTCTGTTAAGTGATATATCTTCATCTTGTGTTGTATTTGCGTGGAGGAGATTGTGATTTATGTAAATGGTTCTTCAGTACATTTAGTGCTTAGTTTTGCATCACACCCTTATCTTAAGCACTATTTCGGACTGCATGCATATCAGTGCCAAATCATACCAAATGTCCTCTAATCTGTTTGGTGTGTGATTGATTTAGGAGGGAAACCAGGCAGCGGATTTAGAAACTCACTCTGCACCAAAGTCTCCCAGACTCAGTCCTACGTGTAAGCACATGGTAAGATTCACTATTAGTCTTTAGAAGTAAGTCTGTGAATTTGACTCATTTAATGCCATCTGCACAGCACGTCATGATTTTGCCAAGTATGATGCGATCTAAGATTAACATCTATGTTGATCCTGGAACATCATTTTTGTTCCAAAATGTAATCCATACCTTTTCCCTAGCCCTAAACCCAACCATAATTGTAAATTATTCCCAAAATCAGAGGGGAATAATAGTTGGATAACAATCACGTAAAACCTAACCATAAGCCTAAAGTTAACATAAACGGTAAACATATCCCTTAATTGTGATTGGCTGATTGAAATGTTGATCCAGGATCAACATAGATGTTAAACCGAGAACATCAGGTCACAACATGGTCAAATCAGGTTGGCGATCTGGATGATTTATTAAGTCAGTGTTTCTGGGAAAAAAACTGTTCTGTCTGCACTGGCACTCACTCACTTTTCACTCAATTTCATTTCCAAAATAAAAACCCAACAAGCAACTTTTGGGTTTAAAAAAGATATCTAATAGATACTTTATAGTTAATAATAGATCTAAATATATACATCTTATAGATCTCAAGGAAAAATTTGGGCTGTCAGTGAAAATCTAATAGACATTTAACACTGGCTTAAATACACGCGACGTGATGTGATAAAAGCTATACTTTCCATGTTAAAAGGAGTTTTTGTGTTAATCCACAACGGCGATGTGAGATGTTTCTAATTTAGGAACGCTTTCCATTTCTGCGACACAGCGGCTTGGCTTTACAACAGCATAAACTACAATGACAATGATCACCTCAGCTGCTGATTATCTGCTTTATTCGGTGTTAAATGCTACCAATATGAGTTTGAATAACATTGTATGTGAAGTTTTTTGCCATACTGAAAACAGCCAGCAGATACCTCAGGTCTTGAAAATAAAAATAACTAGCAAATATAGTTTTAACATGATCGTTGGAACTGATTTAGTGCAAAATAACAACATTGTATTACAGGCACAACAACAAACAGGTGAACAAGAAAGAGAAAAAAAAAATAACTGAAGAAATTAGTTTTAATGAAGTTTATATTTATTCATTTTAATTTTTATTAATTATATAATATAAACCTGTGTATAACGATAGTCCAGAAGTAGACCATAGTCATTAAATAGACAGGAACATATGTATTCAATCATTCCTGTCTATTTGATGACTAGTCTATTTATGGACTGCTGTTAGATTTCTTTTAGATTTTCACACACAGCCCAAATATAGCCTTGTTTTAACCAATGTTTATGTTTAGACGTTGTTTAGATGCCTTTTAAACCCTTTTTTTTTTGCTGGGAACCTGTATAAATGTAAACACACTAATTTATTAATTGAAACAGCAAAAATGGTATTTCCATAATGCTATGTCAACAATGTGTTCCTATAACTGAGATATTTATACTCTGCATACAGGAAGTCAGCAAACTTAGCTGCTGGGAAAATATGTGTGCTTAAAAGAGGAAGATTTTCATTCAGTTTAAAATTGAGCTTTATTCATGTTTATTCAAAGAGTCATGCTTTTGTGCTGAAATATAAAGTACATTACTGTTCCAAAGTTTGGCGTTTGATGATTTATTATTTGATGATTAATGGGTTTGATGATTGATTTATTTTGATAAATTATTATTTTTATTCAGCAAGGATGCATCAAATGTGCCGAATTTATTCACATTGTTAATAAATGTTAAACAATAATGAATGTTGTTCTGTTTGTCTAGTTCACACCACAGAGACACTGACAAATGCGTATGAATTGACCTAATGAACATCATTAAAGAATTAGGAGGGTTGTTTTTGTTAACATTAATGAAAACCAGAAATGTTTCTTAAGCAGCAAATCAGCATTTAACACAATTTGAATGACACTGAAGATTAATTTGTCATCATGGGAAGAAGTTAGATTTTAAAACATCTTTTTTTTTTAAACACATATTACAACTATTTTAATTGTAACAACCTTAGATGTTAAAACTGTTTTTACTGTGTTGTTGATCAGAGACATATGCTGCTATAGTCAGCATACGTGCATCCGAAAAGTATGAATGTCCTTGAGTGGCCCAGCCAGAGCCCAGACCTAAATCCTATTGAACATCTCTGGAGAGATCTAAAAATGGATGTACACGCTTCCCATCCAACCTGATAGAGCTTGAGAGGTACTGCAAAGAGGAATGGGCAAAACTTCCTCTTTGCAGTACGAGATTCATTCTCGTACTGCAGTACTCAGATGCTAAAGGCCTATACCAATAAAAATACAAATTCAAACTTTAAACAAGACTCAAATAAACAACAATAGCAAAAAAAAACAAAAAAACAAACAAACTAGTGTTTACATTGTTGAATATTAAGAAGCTAATTTCTTAAAATTATACTTAAATGAATTATATGCTACACATTCTCTAACAGATTGTGGTATCAAGTTCCACTGAAGAAAGAAAAAGAAAAACAAGCTTCACCAAAAGAAGTGTTTCTTGGTGGACTAATGCAATCAGCTCTAGCTGCACCCCTAGTTACTTTGTTTTCTACACATTTAGCAAGCCAGAATGGGAGGATGCATGATCTTGTAAACTACACAATCATTTTTAAACATTAGGATGTTTTCCCAACTATGCAGGCTATGGGTTTTTAAAATAGTACAATGATGAAAACTTTGAAATGATGAAAAGTTTTTTAATCTCATTTTAAGTGCTTGTTTATTGAATAATTCCAGAGGTTTTAAAACTGTAGATTTTTGCCTGACAGATTTGTTTTTCCAACAGAGCTCGTCCAGTGGTGAGGTGCCGTACCTGGGCACTTATCTGACTGTTCTCACCATGTTGGACACAGCGCTGACTGACAATGTAGAGGTGAGACTCTTTAAATTCATCTCATACACATACTGCTTTTTATTTCAATTTGCAAATTCATATAATTAAAAGAACATGAACATGTTAATTAAAAGATAAACTCTTTCTGCTCACAGGGAGGCCTCATCAACTTTGAGAAGCGACGAAAAGTAAGTAAAATGTAATGGAAAAAGAAATGCTTATAAATCAAATGTCTTGAAGTTGAGATGCTCACATGTCAAGATGCATGACTTTTTTTGGTGTCCTGTCCTATTGTGTGTTTAGGAGTTTGAGATTCTGTCTCTAATCAGGCAGCTGCAGGCGTCGTGTGCTCACTACACTCTCCAATCACATCCTCGCATCATTTCCTGGATCAACAGCAGCATGAGCCTTTCTGACCAGAAGAGGTGAGACATATACATACACATGACATACATATGACATGACACAAAGCAAACATCAGAAAACCATTTTGAATATTTGGATGCAGTGTGAGCTCTACTGATGTCAGAAATGGTTGATTCCAGTTTGCAAGTGTTGGGCAAATTACTTCGTAAAAGTAATTCATTTCTAAATGCATCGTTAAAATTGTATTTCAATTGCTATTCTAATTACTGTGTGTAAAAACTAATTAAATTATTTAAGAATGAATATGATTACACAATATTACTTTAAATCCCAATGAATCTCATGTGCAAAGATTTCAATTAAACTTAATTTTTTTAATTTATATCAAACTTTTAGCTTTATTAAAAAACTTAATACTTAAGCATTTTAATAACAAACATGATATCCTTCAGTTAACAAATTGAATTACTCTCAAAAAGAACACCTTTCAAAGCAATTATTTAATTTATTTTAAATTATTTAATTTATTATAAATTATTTAATTTATTATAAATTTATAAATTCATTTTTTATGTAGATAAATGTAAGCTTGTTTAGTTGAAAAATAGATTTATTCAGCAAAATATATTTGTATTATGAAATTGATTTAGGTATTTTAAGCAAATACATATAAGAAACTGTAATTAAATGACTTAAAAACAGTAATCCCTTACTTTACTTTTTCAGTGGATTAGTTACTTTAGTTACTAGTTACTTTGTGACTAATTACAACACTGACAGATATTTTAGCCTCTCAGGTATTTCAATAATAACTGTAAGTGCTTCTTTCTCATTAGCTACGAGTTGTCAAGAGAGCTGGAGCCCCCGGTTGACCCCTGTCCCAACTCTCCGAACTCCTGGAGTCACCGGCTCATTGCCAAGAAACTGACTTCGTAAGTGCTGTCATCTCTGTGTGATTTATTATAGTTTTTTCTTTTTGAGAAAATATGCTAATTTTACAAGTTCCCTAGAGTTAATTTTTGAATCCATTCAGCTAATCTCCAGGTCTGGCGGGGACCCTTTTATCTTAGCATAAATAATTGAATCAGATTAGACCATTAGCATCATGGATTTGGCTTGGAACTATACTCTCATTCCGGCGTAATAATCAAGGTCCTTTGCTGCTGTACCATGTCAGCAGCAGGAGCAATGATATTATGCAGCGCTAATACCTAGTTACCTATAGCTGGGGACTATTTTCAGGTGCTGTGTAATATCATTTCGCCTGCTGCAGGTATATCAGCCTAGAATAGCAACTTTTTATTTTCCGTCGGTACTCAGTGTAACTAGAGAAGAGTCAAACTTTAAATAGGAAAATTATCACAACTGTGTTTTTTCATTTGAGCGAGATGCTAACAGTCTAACCCGATTCAATGATTTATGCTAAGCTTAGCTAAAAGTGCTCCTGCCAGACCTGGAGATCGGCTAAATGGATTAAAAAATGGTCAAATTCCTCTGTTTAACTCTAGGGGAGTCTGTCCAAAACAGTGTAGTGTTTCTTTAAAGCAAACGGTTTCATTTTGTATATTCAGAATCAGAATATTCAGAAAGTAATAAGGCGTTTTGCTAACTCGCTTGTGACTTGTGTTTCCCTTCTCCTCCTCCAGATTGCTGTCTGCCACTGAGAACTTCTCAAGGAAAACTCTTGCCGATCAGATTAGTGTGTCATCCTCCGGCTCCAGCGGCTCAGACATGGAGGATCTCAGCAGAGATCTCAGCAGCCCCAACCTCTCACCACTTGCGTATAAGGTATGGCTAATTAAAATCCGCAGAATGCTCTGTATAATTTCCACCAATGTGTTCAAATAGCTGTCAAACAACACAGATGACTTAGGATTTATTTTATATAGCAGGCTTTAGGGGTAAACTCTAACTTCTCTGTGTTGCCTTGTTATAAATTACAGAGATGAATGTTTCTTGCAGTCAAAAAATGTATAATAAATTATTCTAATTAGATGTGTTGATGTAAATAATTATTTTCCATTCCCTCATTCACAGTCACCATCAGTTTCCTGTCAGGACATCTCAGTAGACACGCCCACCTCATCTCCGACTCCGCCCCCTTCATGTCAAAGATCCCTACAGGGCGATCTGCCTGAAAGCCCCTCCCCTACTTCATCATCATCTTCATCATCCTCTCCATCCCTACATCAACACTGTGCTCTGCATCCCATGTACAACAAGCAGGTTGCAGATTCCTGTATCGTCAGAGTCAATGTGGAATTTGGCAACAATGGAAATGTTTATAAAAGTATTTTGGTAAGTTGACTTTAAAATAAAAGCATGAACTCTATGAACCTGAGCCACCAACTGTTATTTTTTTATCGATCCTATAAATGCATGACCTGATTTTAGTTATTTTCTTTAATTTTCACTTTTTAATTATTTTATTTTGATCCCATGGATGTGTGACTTTATTTTATTTTTGATTTATTTTTACTTTTTAATTATTTTATTTTATTATATTTGATTGATCCTATGCATGCATAACCTTATTTTAGTATTATTTTAGTTAT
>CAIGQW010055671.1:2444654-2456091 GCA_903798125.1 Danio choprae | reverse complement strand
TTTATTTATTTATTTATTTATTTATTTATTTTTATTTATTTATTTATTTTTTATTTTTTTATTTTTTTTATTTTATTTATTTTTTTTTTTTTATGCAGATAATAAACTCTTAATAAAAATGGGTATAATTGTCAGGCCCAATAATTCTGCTGTGAAACTGACTGTTGAAACTACATGATCTCTTTATGTTCAGATAACCAGTCAGGACAAGACAGCTCAGGTGGTTCAGAGAGCTCTGGAGAAGCACAACCTGGAGGAGATGAACTGCCAGGATTTTACTCTCACACAGGTGCTTTCTAATGACAAAGGTAAGCTTCTTATTTCCCTCATGCATGTTTATTTCCCTCATTTCAAATATAATATATGTTTAGAGATTTATCCCCTACACTCTGTGGTTAGTTTTTACTGCAAATGTCACATCCATAATGCTGGAATTGTTCGACAGCAGATGCTTTTTTTTTTAACTACATATTTACCCCTCAGTAAATCAGTGTCTCTTTTTTTTAAATATCAGAGTTGCTGATCCCAGACAAGGCCAACGTGTTTTATGCCATGTGCACCACTGCCAACTATGACTTTGTGCTCCGTCAGCGTTACAAACACCTCAGCAGAGCCACCGGACCATCCTGGAGTCCCGGAGCAGTGGTGAGGAGCCGCAAATAACCTACATGACAGACCCACATACCACATACACACAAAACAATGAAAACTGCATAGAACAAACAATCTGCTCACAAATACTGAGCTGATGTGGAGAACTGCTGAATACTGAATGATGAAGCTTGGGTTAATATAAGAACAGACTCAAGCATCTCAAGCTCAATTATGTGTCATTGGCTAAATAATAAAGAAACTGTAGCTTTCTGTAGCTGCTAAATCCGGTGGAAACTGAAGGAACGAAGGCTTAGAGGAAGCTGCAATAAACGGCCACATCTACTGCCAGATTACTCAAAGGTTTTGCTTTGAAACGGGACAGGTGTTAGTATCTGGATGTACTGTAGGTGGGTGAGCACAGTTTTTAATGTAGCGAATATTCAGCAAGGACTGAATAGAAATCTGTTTGAAGTAATCCAGATCATTCTTTAAGATAATATATTTATAATGTAATTTTAATAAAGATCACTTTATTTTATCTGTGATATTTTAACGTTTTGCTGCCGTTTTAAAGTGTTTAATGTACCTTTTGTATGTGCAAGTTAATCTCTCTTTGCTGTCTTGTTTTGTGTTCAATTTCTGTCTCGCTTTTCATTTTATGTGCAGTAATTTCAAGCTGTTTCTTTTTTAACACTATATTTTTAGGCTTTTAATGATGGAAGATGTTCATTTATTTTTGTATTTTGGCCTAGTGTTTGTCCTTATGAAGGATTCACGCACTTCATGATCACTTTTTTAGTTGGTTTTTAATTTTTCTAGTAGTGTCAAATGAAGTTAACTCATCCATATTGGATCTCTTGTGACTTTCTGAGCAAATGCAATTCTGAGAAGTGAAGAGATGAAGCTCGTTGACTTTGTATGTGTTTCGTGAAAGACAAAGCAGGTCAGTCGCTGACGTCTGTGCGAAAGGGTTTGCTGCTAAATAGTGGTGCAGGTGTTTGTTTTCTTGGAATGTACAGTAAGTGTTTTTGTTGCCAAATGAAACAGGGCCTGAATCAGCATTAAATGCACACGTATGCTGTTTTTGCACAGAAAGCCACAATTCTTGACTGAAATGTGTGTCTGTCTTCATGTCAATGTGTAATTAAAAATTAATTTGGCACTTAGTGTTGTCGGTTTTGCACGCTTTCATTAGTGATTGGTTAAATGTTGTGGCTTATACACACTCACTTACACACTTTTTTAAGATACAGCATTGTCAGATACTGTTTTCATCCCAAAGATGGCTTGTAAATTACAACTTCAGAAGCTATTCTTACACTGTTTTTGTGTTGATTTAAAATGCAACTTAAACTAAATATAAAATACTTTAATGTTCTTTATATTTCATTTAGTTTGAACATTTTAATGTAAATATACAGTGCCCAGGATAAATGACTACATCCCTTACAGATGTCTCTTTTCAATTAATATTTCTACGGGACACGGTTCAATAATATATTTGTGTATGTACATTAAATTAGTACTAAAGCCAAAGCTACATGATCACTATGCAAGAATGAGAACACCCCAATGAATATGTGAGAGGAAAATATTAAATTAAAAATAAGAAAAAACATAAAGAATCATAAAAAATATCTAATTTAGTTGAAATTTTGTAAAACACCTCAACTTGAATGTATTATCTTTCTATTCCTGAAGATTTTAGCTGACCAAACTTGTATTTTAATGAATATAACTGCTTAACAAAGCTGTTTGGTTTAAATACACTAATAATATATGTTGTCTATGAGAAATTGATCAAAATATTGACTTTCTAAAGTGTGTGTACAGTGTGTGCGTGAGATATGTATAACTACATAATTGTTTTTCTGTTTTCTGGTTTAAGTTACTAACGGAATAGAACAAAGAGTACACCTGGAAATGCATTGAAAAGGATAAAAAGACACCAGTCATGACAATAAATTACCCAGAGGTCATTCTGGTGCTGTGAATTACAGTTTTTGGTCGCATTTTAAAAGGCCGTTTAAATTATTTTATATAGAAGTTTGGGCAGGCCTTTCATCATACAAAATATAGTTTTTCAAATAATAGGAAAGGCAAGTTTATTTATATAGCACATTTCATACACAGTGGCAATTAAAAGTGCTTTACATAAACAGGAATAAAAGAGAGAAGTATAAAAAATAAAAACAAATAATATAAAAACAGATTAAAATGTGTTATAACAGATTATAAAATAGGACGAAACTTTAAGAATTAAAGTTAAAGCTATGTAACAACTATAAACAAACAAACAAACAAAACACGATGTTAAGAGTCCTCCACCGCCTACCACAAGATGGCGCCGTCGTCCGTTTACTGTAGTTTAACTGATTTGTTGGAGTTCAATGGTCAGCGCGTCTTTCAGGCTGGACTCGTGTACTTTCTCAGGTGGGTTCATTTATTATTTTAACAACTGTTTTCTAATGAATTCCAGTATAGTAGCTAATTTCTTGGCATCGTTATTCGGTTGTACATTCATCCTCAGCGATACACCTTCGACGTTTATTAAGGGAGGCTGTGGTTTGTGGCGCAGGTCAATATGGAGCAGTTTTTTTATGTGTATAGTTTATAATATCATTTAGAGCGATTCATGTGGCGGGGATTTCCATTTGTATTCTGTATTGTTTGCATGTGGTCTCACTCCAAACAGTTCACGTGGTTTTCCAATAGAGGGAAGCAGAGTTTCATGCGGAAAGTTGGTAGTCTAAACTAATTTGTATCCTACTTAAGACTAGCATCATAGTTGTGGCATTAAGTTTTGGGAGTACTGCATGTGTTACATTGTGACTGCTTCTTAAACTAGATTAAATAAATTATAAATATTTAAAAAATCGATAAGCCCTTTGATAATGAAAATAAAGTGGACTCAAAGCAAGAATGTACAAGCTTATCTACTAAACCCACAGGTCTGAGTCTTAAAATTATTTAAACTTTATTCATTCATTCATTTTCTTTTCGGCTTAGTCCCTTTATTAATCTGGGGTCGCCACAGCGGAATAAACCGCCAACTTATCCAGCATATGTTTTACGCAGCGGATGCCCTTCCAGCTGCAACCCATCACTGGGAAACATCCATACACTCATTCACACACATACACTACGGACAATTTAGCTTACCCAATTCACCTATAACACATGTTATTGGACTTGTGGGGGAAACCGGAGCACCCGGAGGAAACCTCAGCAAACACGGGGAGAACATGCAAACTCCACACAGACATGCCAACTGACCCAGCCAGGGCTCGAACCAGCGACCTTCTTGCTGTGAGGCGATTGTGCTACTCACTGTGCCACCGTGCTGCACTATTTAAACGTTAGTTTATCCCAAAAAAATTCACAGATAAAAACAAAAACATTTATTAATGTCTTTATTAATGCTTTGATCAGTTGAATAGCTGTCATTACTGTAAAAAAAAATATTTTGTTTTATTTTATTTTAGATATTTATTTGCCTATACCTCCACGAAGTACAAAAAGGGCAATTTTCTCTTATATTACAGCCATATTACTGAAGAAAAAAAGCTTCAGCTTTATCAGAAGTTACCCACATTAGGTTTTTTTTGACCACTCAAACTTAAAAATTAACCTCTTAAACTCTCGGACCAAGAATGACATCATCAGTGATTTACTTTAAATGGCTAAAAGTTCTGTGTTCGGCCAGTACTCCTATATATGATACCATTTAAGAGTTTAGAATATTTTGAATTTATGCAGATGTCCTTACATTTATTTTATTTTTGCATATAATTTTGACATTTATTTTACTGCAAAAAGCTATTTACATTCATTTAAACTTACAAAGTTGTTTACGAAAAAAAAACAAATGCCTATTTTTAGGATGATTTATTAATGCAGACAACATATACAATAACTTTTATCACTTTTAACAGTTTTTTTTCTAAATGTTTCCTGTAAAATTAAACCAAAATATTGCATGTGGGTAAGGGAAGCTTTCAGCTCAGGCTCATTGTAAATATGTTCCTCAGCCTACATTTTTGTGAAACGTCAAATACGCTGTTCCTGGTACATTTCCTTGCACTTTTCAGACGACAAATCCACTAGAGGGCGCTGTTTATATTTTTGCGAAAATGAAATAAAATACTTAGGGTACATTTTGTTGTACGTTTGAGGTACATGTCCTTGTACACATCCACAAAAAGGCGAGGCTTATTGTACAGATCACCTAGCGAACCACTGACATAAATCCTTCCCTAAACCCAACCAATAGTGTTTCCAAAAGCAAGCATAAGAGAAAAGTGCACTGCAACTGTAGTTTACCTTGATTTTACATTGCTTTTATCTTTTTTGTGAAGCCATGCTTCACTGGACTCAAACCCGGGTGCTTTGCATCACAATTACAATGTACAAGGCGAGCTACCGAGCAAATTGACCACACCAGAAATGTTGCCTAAATGGACCATATAGGTGAGGTAAATATATTCAATTACAAATCATAGACTCTGTTAAGCTGTTTGGTGGTGTTTATTTGGTTTTGTGCCAGAAACTGCATGAAAATAATCCTTTATATGCCAATAATATGTCACTTTAAATATCATTAATGTGAAGAGGAACAAAAGTTGTTGGCGTCACACTGCTCCTTAGCATTCATTTGACCTAGAAACTGCAGTCAAATGTATGTTGCAGTATGTTTTTTTTGTGGTTTCACAAAAATGTAGGCTGAAGCACATATGTACAATGAGCCTGTGTTGCAAGATTTTCAATTAGGGTAGGGCAAGTCCAGGCAGAAACCCCCTAAACAGCTAGAAAGTGCTGTTTCCTATTTGAAGTGTAACCATTGACCTATAAAAATCTACAAGATTGATTAAGACAGCAGATGTTACTAACAGACCTGCAAGTCTCCGTGTAATCATAAAATCATCTTTCCGAAGTCATTTTTACCTCCTGTAGTTAGTAATTTACCCCTTTAGGAAATTGTGTATACATCCATGACATTTAATATTGAGGCTCTCTTCCTTATTTATGATTTCTTTCATCAGATGAAAAAAAAGTGAAAATCAAACCCGCTGATTGCTGCAGGTTGAGTTGACAAGATGTGACAAAATCATTAAAAGTCGATGTTTAGATGGTTGATCAAAGGGATTAAAAAAAAGTCAGAAAATGATAAAACACCATAAATAATCCAGATTTGTGCTCTGCGGTGATTAGCATCAGCTGTAGCTGTCCAATATCATTTGGACGATTTCATGTTTACATCAATTGAATTGAGTGCAGGATTTCCATCCAATGAATTTGTTTAGCACCAACTAAAAAATAACTATTTACACAATTAAATGAAATGGAGTTGGTCCAACATGATTTTATCAAATAAAAGTTGAAATACATTTGAATTTTTATTTTACTTTAACTCAAAGGTCTGATAATATCATGTATGTCTATTATGTGTCTCTTAGTTTTATTTGAAGTCATCCTAAATGAACTGAAAGAGACTTGTTAAGCATATTACATATACAGTTGATCGAGACTGATCTCAGAACTCGTTATAGGACAGTTAACTGCATTTTTGGTAATCAAGCATGGGTGCTTCTGCAAGGTGGTAAATCTCAAAACTCAAAGCATTACATGAAAATCTTCTAAATCTTCAAACTAAAGCGAAGATTAAACTCGAACAAGTCTTTCTATAAACTTCAAACACCTAAGATTACTTTTATTGTCAACATTTCCCTCTCTTAATTCAATCCCACACAAAACTACAAATCCCCTAACCAGGTAGTTAGATCAACAAAATTTCTTCATGTTGTCCCAAAACAAATTGCTTAAGTTAACTTAATGGTTTACAAATTTAAGTAGACTGAACAAAAAACAAATAAATTGGCCACTGAAATGACAAGAATTGTGTTGTTTCAGCTCAATTTAAACTCTTAGTTTGAACAAGCAGCAGTGATCAGTAATCAGGTAACTAGTTTTTCATACTTTTGTTCTTGCTTCTAGCTTTTCATACACAGTTGAAAATCATGAGTTCTTTGTCAAATATGTTTTTACATTTTGTTTCATAGTGCTATTTAGTGAAGAGATTTATTTTTTCATTTGAAAGGTAATAGTTTTATTAACGTGATGACAGTTCATAATATTGATCTAGTTATATATAATATTGCTCTAGTTTTTCATTTGAAAGGTAATAGTTTGTCTTTGGCATGATGACAGTTCATAATATTGATCTAGTTATTTTGTAAGATACTAGTATTAAAAATGTCGAAATGCTATGGTAAAAAAGTAACCTGTTTAACAGTAAGTTTCTACATTCTGTGAATAATCATACTTTTCCAGAATTCCCTGCATGACACTTCACTTTTTATGCTATTTTGCTGACATTACTATGGTCGTGCACATTATAGTTTTATGTTACGTCTAATGTTAATAAATAATGTTTATTGCATAATATCAGTTGTATGCGTACAGTAATTTACAATGCAAAATTGAAATTTCTTTACGTTTCGAACATATTTTTATTTGTTATATTCCGGCGACCACAGCTCCCATTTTTTATCATACATTTTATTTATTTGTTTATTTCAAACCAGGCCAGTTAAGTTCATTTTGCAAGTTATCGGACAACAATGGTTTGTCCTGTAGCCAATTTAAAAAATAAAATCATAATAATATTGACCATAGCTGTTTTTAAAAAGATGTATTTTTTTTATTACAGCCAAAGTAAAAGAAATAAGACTTTCTCCAATAAAAATATAATAGGAAAGAAATATTTGAAATAATGTAAAAAAATACAAATAAATTGCATCACTCTTATATTAAGTGAACAAACAGAACTATTAGAAAAAGGATAAACAATTCTGTCACACTTTACAATAAGGTTTCATTAATTCATGTTAGTTAATGTATTTACTGACATGAACTAATAATGAACAATATACTAGCAAATCACAAATAAATCAGTTTACAAATAAATAATTTACTAATGCATTATTAATATTCAAAACAGTTAACAGCATCTAACAATGAACAATTTTATTTCTAGTAAATAATGCAAAAAAACATGAATGAATATACTGTAATACATTTTTTGCTTATTGTTTGTTCATGTTAGTAAGTGAAATCAAATTTTCAATTGGGGCTTTAGGGCAGCACGATGGCTCAGTACTTAGCACTGTTGCCTCACAGCAAGAAGGTCGCTGGTTTGAGTCCCGGCTGGGTCAGTTGGCATTTCTGTATGGAGTTTGCATGTTCTCCCCATGTTGGTATGGGTTTCCTCTGGGTGCTCCGGTTTCCCCCACAGTCCAAAGACATGCGCTATAGGTGAACTGGATGAACTAAATTGCCCGTAGTGTATGAGTTTGTGTAAATGCGAGAGTGTATGGGTGTTTCCCACTGGGTTGCGGCTGGAAGGGGATCCGCTGTGTAAAACATATGCTGGAATAGTTGGCGGTTCATTCCGCTGTGACGTAATCTGATAAATCAAAGACTAACCTGAAGGAAAATGAATGAATTCTGTCTTTAAACTGTACAATTTTGATTCTGTAATTTAATTTTGTTTTTAGCTGTTTTCATGTTTAACATTTGCTTTCGAGGCTTTTTTAAAACGTGTGTTAACCAGTGCAAATTTAAAAGATAAATATTAGAAAACATTAAACAGCAGGAACACAAAAAAATGTTTAATTCATATGTTGGATTCTACATTTTTCACTTGTTTTTGGTGGTGTTTAGAAAACCCAAGCTTGTGCTTCAATCTCCTCCGCACGCTTTTCTCCTTCACGTGATGTCTCTCCTCTCCGCTTGACCCAGTAACCTAAACAGAAAGCCGAAACATGCTCTCTCACTGGCCGTGTCCTGATGCTGTTGATTAACCTACTTAAATGATCCCGTCTCTCCTGGACTTCATACAGCAACTAATTGGAAACACGCTGATCGGATACTTCCTAGAAGTGCTCCGCAGGGCCAGAAGGCATTTCACATAAACTGCGAAAGAAAGAGAAAGACAAAATGAATGAATTCAAATTCAATTATAAATATAAATTATTATATTAATTATATTATTCATTCATTCATTCATTTTCTTTTCGGCTTAGTCCCTTTATTAATCTGGGGTCGCCACAGCGGAATGAACCGCCAACTTATCCAGCATATGTTTTACACAGCGGATGCCCTTCCAGCTGCAACCCATCTCTGGGAAACATCCATACACACCCATTCACACTCATACACTATGGACAATTTAGCTTACCCAATTCACCTATACCGCATGTCTTTGGACTTGTGGGGGAAACCGGAGCACCCGGAGGAAACCCACGCCAACACAGGGAGAACATGCAAACTCCACACAGAAATGCCAACTGACCCAGGCGAGGCTCGAACCAGCGACCAGCGACCTTCTTGCTGTGAGGCGAACGTGCTACCCACTGCGCCACTGTGAGGCTTTAATTATATTATTTATATTAAAATATTAGAAATAATATTAGAAAAAGTTACAAAAGCCAAAAATTCATACAAAAAATAAATAAAATAGTAAATGGGTAAAGTGTCAGTGTTATGATGATGATGATGATTGCATGTTATGATGTTGATGATGAAGTCAGAATTATTAGCCCCCCTGCATATTTTTTCCTCAATTTCTGCTGAAGGAAAGATTTTTTTTCAACACATTTCTAAACATAATAGTTTTAATAACTCATTTCTAATAACTGATTTCTTTTATCTTTGCCATGACAGTGCATAATATTTTACTAGATATTTTTAAGATACTAGTATTCAGCTTAAAGTGCAGTTTAAAGGCCTAACTAGGTTAATAATATTGACCTTAAAATTATAACTTTCTCCAGAAGAAAAAAATATTATGGTAAATACTGTGAAAAAATCCTCTGTTAAACATCATTTAAGAAATATTTGAAAAGAAAAATAAGTTCACAGGAGGGCGAATAATTTTCACATCAACTGTATGATGATGTCATTCAAAAAAGAAACCCCACAATGTTAGAAAACCAAATAGCCCAGAAGGGTCAGTTTACACCTTCATGTCCGTATGCTGGACTAAACTGTGTGTGTGTGTGTGTGTGTGTGTGTGTGTGTGTGTGTGTGTGTCTCCTGTGATGGTTGGGTTTAGGGGTAGGGTGGGGTTAGGCCAATACAATATACGGTTTGGACAGTATAAAATGAATGGAAACCTATGTAATGTACCCACTTTTCACAAAAACAAACATTTGTGTGTGTGTGTGTGTTTCCTTCAGCTCTTGATCTGATCTAACTCAGTGACTCTGGCCTCATGTGAGCTCTCGGTCACGCGTTGGTTCACACCTCCATCAGCTCAAGTGTTTGGATTCGAGCAGTAGAATGAGGCCCGGCTGAAGGAGTGCCACTGTAAACACTCATCTTTTGTTGCTCCTATGATTCAGAGAGTTTCCTCCGAGATGTGAAGCTCTGTTAGCCATTATCATCCCGCTCTTGAGTCACAGCTGCCCTTAAACAAATGCCTTATTTGGCCTGCGCTGAGGGGGTTTTGAGGAAACCAAATGTGCCGAGGGGAATTACATAGTGAGTTGGAGAGTTTGGAGCGATGGTCTTTCAGAGGTTGTAAGATATAGATAGTTTTACTGGAGATAAATATGGAAGGCATGATATGTGGGTTAATAGATTTGACATTAATATTATATAATTATTATTTGTATTATTATTAATATTTTTATTGTGTTTTTATTATTATTAAAATGAATTATTCAATTATTTTCTTTTCGGCTTAGTTCCTTTATTAATCAGGAGTCGCCACAGCAGAATGAACCGCCAACTTATCCAGCATATGTTTTATACAACAGATGCCTTTCCAGCTGCAACCCATCACTGGGAAACACCCATACACTCTCATACACACACACACATACACTACGGCCAATTTAGTTTACCAAATTCACTTATAGCGCATGTCTTTGGACTGTGGGGGAAACCGGAGCACCAGGAGGAAACCCATGCCAACATGGGGAGAACATGCAAACTCTAACCACTGACCCAGCCGAGGCTCGAACCAGCGACCTTCTTGCTGTGAGGTGTATTGTGTTATTATATGCAATCATTTAAAATAATGTATTATTATTTATTAGTATTAGTATTATTTATCATCATTAGTATTTATAATAATAACAAATAAAAAAAAATTACATTATTATTATTATTATTTTATTAATATATGCAATAGTTTAAAATTATGTATCATTATTTATTATTATAAGTATTTATAATAATAATAATAATAATAAATTATTTACAATTGTCATTTATATTATAATTCTTTGTATTATTATTGTTGTGTTATATGCAATAATTTCAAACAATGTATTATTATTTATTATAATAAGTATTTATAATAATAATAATAAATTATTTAAGATTTGACATTATTATTATTATTGTATTATTATTGTTGTATTATTATATGCAATAATTTAAAGTAATTTATTATTATAAGTATTAATAATAATAATAATAATAATACATTATTTAAAATTTGCAATACAATTTTAAATTATTTATTATTATCATTAATTAATAAGTATTTAGAATTAATACTAATACTAATAAATATTTTAAACTATTATTAATTATTTCTTTTTATAATTTAATATAGAACTTGCATAGCCACAGAGTTATGTAGAGTTATATTTGGGTAGATATGCGTTTATGGGATGTATATTTATGCAAAAGGTAATTGCATATTATTTAATAGTTATAATAATTAATAATAATTAGGTCTATCTTCCTTAATGTATACCTTATATCTTAGGCATATCTGGTCAATATTATTAACACAATGCAAACATTTATTATAAGGATTATATTTTCA
>CAIGQW010055671.1:2423447-2444254 GCA_903798125.1 Danio choprae | reverse complement strand
ATATTGTTTTCCAATTATTTTCTAAATGATGTTTAACAAAGCAAGGAATTTTTCACAGTATTTCCTAAAATATAAAAGGTCAATATTATTAGCCCTCTTAAGCAATATTTCTTTTCCGATTGTCTGCAGAACAAACCATCGTTTTACAATGATTTGCCTAATTACCCTAACTTGACTAATTAACATAATTAACCTAGTTATGCATTTTTTTATTGCACTTTAAGCTGAAAACTAGTATCTTGAAAAATATCTAGTAATATTATGTACTGCCATCATGGCAAAGATAAAATTAATCAGTTATTAGAAATGTAGTTATTAAAGCTATTGTGTTTAGAAATGTGTTAAAAAAATCTTCTTTCCATTAAACAGAAATTGGGGGAAAATATACAGGAGGGTTAATAATTCTGACTTCAACTGTATATACCAAAATAACTTTTGCCAATTTTTTTTATGTGGCGATATTAATATTTAATACTATTTGTTATAATTAAATAGAGTTATTGGTCACACAACTTTCCATTAGTTAATGTATTTATTAGTACTCTAAAATGAATAATAATTGTACAGTATGAATTAGTTCAACATTTACTGATGCATTATTAAAATTAAAAGTGGTGCTTGTTAGCTTTAGTTAGCAAAACACGAGTTAACAAAAACAAGCAATGAATGACAAAGATAAATAAATCACGCAATATTGTTCATTATTTGTTCATGTCTGTAAATTAATTAACTAGCATATATATTATATATGCTAGTTAATTAATATATATTAATATATATTAATATATATTAATAGTTAATTAATATATATTATATATGCTAGTTAATTAATATAATATGCTAGTTAATTAATATAACTGCTAGTTAATTAATTACGCAGCGGATGCCCTTCCAGTTGCAACCCATCACTGGGAAACATCCACACACACCCATTCACACTCATACACTACGGACAATTTACCTTACCCAATTCACCAGTACCGCATGTCTTTGGACTTGTGGAGGAAACCGGAGCACCCGGAGGAAACCCACGCCAACACGGGGAGAACATGCAAACTCCACACAGAAATGCCAACTGACCCAGCCGAGGCTCAAACCAGCGACCTTCTTGCTGTGAGGCGATCGTGCTACCCACTGCGCCACTGTGAGGCCCGGTATTTTATTTCATTGATAATAATTAATTAGCATGGAAGATCAAATGTATGATCTTCAGGATTTATCATATTTGATGTATTATTATAACCCTATTTGATGCTAAATTAAATGTCTAAATTTTTTATTATTATATATTTGTTTGTTTGTTATACATCTAGTGTATTTGAATTGGATATACATTTTGCAGTGATTAAAGATTACATTATTAAATTATTGCTGTTTTAAAATAACTTCAAATAGATGACCTGCATGACAGCAAAAGGGAAATGTAGAAACGAGACGTGAAGAAAAAAATACCCAGAATGAAATAGTCTTTGAGCAATTTTCCGCTTGACTTCGCAACACCACTACCTTGTTTCTACAAAGCTATTTGACACATTTTCTATGAACAACATCTAATGTATTCACTTTTTTGTGTGTGTGAGACAATTGCATAAATGAAAAGTTCCCAAATATCTGATGATAGCAGTCAGACTGAATGCAGATTTCCAGAAATGTGATTTCAAACTGCGAATGAATGACAATTTGAAACAAATTTAGATTTTCCATTCACATTTGCTTAATATAACCAAACTTCAATCAGCACAAAAATCGCATGTAGATTGACAGAATAAGGCAGACTGAAGCATTTTTTTCTTTGTTTTTCTTTTCACACTTGCTAAACAGGATTCAGACTCTAATTGTATATGCACAAAAAGTGGGTTCATACAGTCAGTATAAACAAGGCTTGAAACAGACTTGTAAAAAAAACATTTCTTATAGAATCTTTGTCCATTTACACTTCCTAAACAGGATCTGATTCTGATTCACTTAGATTGACAGTCATGATAAGGCTATAATACAGATCGGAGCCATGCTTTTTTGTATGTTTTTTTTTTTACTTTTCAGATACCAGATACCAATCGGATAAGTAAAAACTTTGGTTTTGGACTGTTAGATTTGGATGTAGTTTGAAACAGATTTATTCATTCATTCATTTTCTTTTCGGCTTAGTCCCTTTATTAATCTAGGGTCGCCACAGCAGAATGACCCGCCAATACACTACGGACAATTTAGCTTACCCAATTCACCTGTACCACATGTGTTTAGAATTGTGGGGGAAACCAGAGCACCCGGAGGAAACCCACGCAGCATGCAAACTCCACACAGAAATGCCAACTGACCCAGCCGGGGCTCGAACCAGCGTCTTTCTTGCTGTGAGGCGATTGTGCTACCCACTGCGCCACTGTGCTGCCCTTGAAACAGAATTAAATTTATATAATCTTTACTTTCTGTAGTACTTTTGGCCATTTAGTCTTGCTAAACAGGATTAGATTCCAACCAGATAAGCAGAAATTGTATTCATATTAACTTCTCATGAAGTTTAAATTTATGCAATGAAGAATATATCGTGTTATTTCACATTTGATTATTACATTTCTGTACCTCAATATTGTTGAACTCCGCTGTGTAAAATATATGCTGGATAAGTTGGCGGTTCATTGGCGGTTCACCCCAGATTAATAAAGGGACTAAGCCGAAAAGAAAATGAATATATATATCAAGAAGATCGCTGGTTCGAGCCCCGGGTGAGTTGGCATTTCTGTGTGGAGTTTGCATGTTCTGATTTAAATTAGCTTGAAGTCTTACACAGTCGCAGAAATACATTTGTTTCTGTAGTCTTTCTGTAGTAGGCTTAAACTTGGTTTGTGTTCTGAACTATTTTCTGGTTAATTATGATCATAACTCAAAGTTGCAGATTCGGCGATTTGACTATTGCATATTTGCACATTGTGATATTGATGCTGAAACGATACATTGTGCAGCCCTAGTGTGAACAACCATCGTCTATAAGAGGTGAGAAGACTTCCTATTTATTCCCATGAAATAATTGCAATCACAGATAAGCGATAAGTCAAGAGGACAGTGTGGTCTGGACTTCACAGGGCTCAAGTGCTCCATTAACAACAAGTGTCCTCGCAAGTGGAATATTGATGGCGAAACTGTGAGTTTCACACATTCTGCATGTATTGATTTATGGCAGCAGAATAATGCCTTTTTAATGAAGTGATTCATTAAAGCTGCTGGAACATATTTTGTTGCCTTTCACATTTAAACAATTGTATGCGAAGTAACACGATCTGCCTACAAGCCTTATGGTCCTCAGCCTCACACTGAAGGCAGCTGTTCAATCTGCACACATTTCACCCGCAACATATGCCAGTCATGTTCTCGCAGATGTGTGCATGCAAAAACAACCTCTCTCTCTGTCTTTCTCCATAGCCTCTCTTTCCCTCACACGCACACAGTGTGGCAATACCCCAAACGCTCACATTGCATAACTGTAAGCTGACTCATTGCTCTAGTGACCCAATTCATCCTTCGCATTTAATGGATGAGCAGAAATCTTGTCCTCACTTACACTTCTGCCCCACTTTCTATGACTTTTTCATCTTGTTTACAATTCCAGCATCTTTTCTTTCATTATTTCAGAGCTGAGAGCTTCTTTTATGCTTTCTCTTTCTTTTTTTTTATGACTGTAATCTTGGCCTTGCTCATATAATGGAATGATGTCTGTGTGCATGACATAATAAAGCGCCGCGCTGTTATTGACGCTGGAGCTTTTATTGGTGCTGATTATGCATTAGCTGAAATAGCATGAGAGGGCACTTATGCAGGTTTTATAACGTCGTCTTACACTTTAATTTCACTAAGGCAAGGTTGGACGTTGTAATATGTTTGGCACCGAATGCTCAACTGTAATAGACCGTGTTAAATTTAGAATAGCAGGATATGAGTTAAATGTAAACGATAAGAGTTTAAAATGGGTGTTGCTTGCTTTTAGACATTGGACATTTTTTATTTCGGGAACAAGCAAATTCGAGTATCATTCATTCATTCATTTTCTTTTTTCGGCTTAGTCCCTTTATAAACAAGGGGTCGCCACAGCGGAATGAACCGCCAACTTATCCAGCATATGTTTTATGCAGCGGATGCCCTTCTAGCTGCAACCCATCACTGGGAAACACCCATACACTCTCATTCACACACATACACTACAGACAATTTAGCTTACCCAATTTAGCTTACCCAACCATTTTTATTGGTTGAATAAGTGTATCATTAAAGTGCACTTTTTTAATTTTCAGTGTGAATGCACTACTTATATTAATTTTACTAAACAAATGGCGTAGAATACTGCATAAGTCCACAGTGCATAAATGTGATTTGGGAAGCACCTATACACTACATGGTTGAGTGTACAAGTGCATATACAGTTGAAGTCAGAATTATATGCCCTCCTGAATTATCAGCTCCCCTGTATATTTATTTCCCCAATTTCAACACATTTCTAAACATAATAGTTTTAATAACTTATTTCTAAAAACTTTTATCTTTGCCTTGAGGACAGAACAGGGTGGCACAGTGGGAAGCAGGATCGCCTCACAGCAAGAAGGTCGCTGGTTCGAGCCCCTGCTGGGTCAGTTGGCATTTCTGTGTAGAGTTTGCATGTTCTCCCCGTGTTTGCTTGGGTTTCCTCCGGGTGCGCCAGTTTCCCCCACAGTCCAAAGACATGCGGTACAGGTGAATTGGGTAAGTTAAATTGTCCGTAGTGCATGTATGTGAATGAGACTGATGGGTTGCAGCTGGAAGGGTAAACATATCCGCTGCATAAAACATATGCTGGATAAGTTGGCGGTTCATTCCGCTGTGGCGACCCCTGATTAATAAAGGGACTAAGCCGAAAAGAAAATGAATGAATGAATGATGACAGAACATAACATTTTAGATATATAATATTTTAGATATATAATATTTTAATATAATATTTTAATATGATATTAGAACATAATATCTTAGATAATAGATATTTTTCAAGATACTGGTATTTCGTTTAAAGTGCAATTTAAAGGCTTAACTAGGTTAATTAGTCAAGTTAGGGTAATTAGGCAAGTCATTGTATAACAGTGGTTTGTTCTGTAGACAATTGAAAAAAAATATTGCTTAAGAGGGCCGCTTTGAAACAAGTGGTGAACAAAGTTTTAAGACATTTTAAGACTAGACTTGATCAAGTGATTTTTACCACACGTCATATTGGACATACAAGAGTAACCCACGGTTTTTTGCATAAAGATGAAGACCCCATTCAATGTTTGTACTGCACAATTGCCCTTACTGTAAAACACATTTTACTAGACTGTCCTGCTTTTAATGATTCCAGAAGGCTTTTTAATGAAATGAACTCTCTTAAGGACATTTTTAACAAAGCGACACCAGGACAAATTGTGGAATTTTTTATCATGTATTAACACTAAAAATCGTATTTAATTTATGTATTCATTTGTTTGTTGTTTTTACTTGTATATTTATTATTGAAATGTTCTTGCCATGAAAATAGCCTTGGTAAATAGAAAATACATTACATTACATTACAATGCTTAAGAGGGCTAATAATATTGACCTTAAAATGGTTAAAAATATTTTTTAAAACTACTTTTATTTCCAGAAGAAAAAATTATATTATAGGAAATACTGTGAAAATGTCCTTGCTCTGTTAAGCATAATTTGTATTATATTTGAAAAAGAAAACTAATATCACAGGAGAGCTATTTATTTTGATTTCAACTGTATATAAGTGTTTAGTGTGCCATTTGGAATGCAACAATAGACTACATGGTTGAGGGTATTTGTATATAACTTATGTCTCTGCCAGTCACTTGATCAAAATTCCTTTATTAAAACCGACCACAATATTAAGCATTACAGTACTAGAGAATGAACGCAGCTCTATGTTAAGACTCCGGCCTTTTACAAATCACTGTTGCATGTAATCTAGAGCTGATCACAGCGGGCGATGTGTCACCGTGAGGGGAACATTTCTCAATAGGGTATCCGTCGATATCATTTCATTCTTTGTTTGGGAAGATTTGGGTCTGATTAAAGTAACTGATTACAAAAGAGAGGATAATGACTAGGAATTTGCCGTGTAATTGGTGACTGTGCCACAGGTGCAGTAGAGGAGGGAGATTGAAAGAATTATCAGCCGAATTGATAAAATGACAAAGAAAGGGAGAATATATGAACTAGATGTTTATACTTTCGGAGGAAAATGTAAATGGTGCTTGCAGGACGCTGTTGAGATGATTGGTGGAGGATTGCTGCACATGTGCTCACTGTTCAGAGCAGTTTTTATCATATTTCTGTGTAATTGCTTGATGGTTAATAATAGAAGAAATTGGGATGAAGAATATATTTGCACTGTTAACGATTTTTGTAAATGACACAGTATTTAACTGTAATATGAACTGTATTGTACTGTAGGATAGTTATGCAGTATGTTACTGTATTTTAAGGTTGCAATGTGAAAATGACTGTATATTTTACATGAAAGTTATACAGTACTGTACAAACATATAGAGCATATATATAGTGCTGCAAATCTAAATATAGTATTTTTTCTGTAATTGATGTACAGTAAGTTACTAGCAAACTGCTGCCGGTAAGTTACTGTAGATTTAAAAAAATTTAGGAAATTGTTAACAATATTAACAAGTAATAAACAAGTTAACAGTAATAAACAAATGTTGAATACTGAATATTATTCATGCTCATTTTCTGTTCTCACATTTATTTTACATTATTTAAAATACAATAATGTCGAAAACTTTGGTGTAGGTTAAACTTTTTTTTTTTTTAAAGTAGCTTAATTTCTCACCAAGGCTGATTAAAAATACATTTTTATACATTTAAACTATTCATTCATTCATTTTCATTTCGGCTTAGTCCCTTTATTAATCTGGGGTCGCCACAGCGGAATGAACCGCCAACTTATCCAGCATATGTTTTACGCAGCGGATGCCCTTCCAGCTGCAACCCATCTCTGGGAAACATCCATACACACCCATTCACACTCATACACTATGGGCAATTTAGCTTACCCAATTCACCTATACCGCATGTCTTTGGACTTGTGGGGGAAACCGGAGCACCCGGAGGAAACCCACGCCAACACAGGGAGAACATGCAAACTCCACACAGAAACGCCAACTGACCCAGCCGAGGCTCGAACCAGCGATCAGCGACCTTCTTGCTGTGAGGCGAACGTGCTACCCACTGCGCCACTGTGAGGCCCTACATTTAAACTAAATGAGAAATATTATTACAATTAGAATTTTTATTTTTCTGTTGTACTTTTCAAATGTGGGTCAGTTGGCCTTTCTGTGTGTATACAACTAGAATAAAACAGTTGCCAAGGGAAGCCACAATAACCATAGACTTTTGCTTGAAGAGGAAACGTGCTGTTGTTGTTCTTTTTGTGCAAATTTCCTATATTTTCTGTTTGTTTTTAATAAAGAGACTGATTGATTATATATTGTGCCAAAGTCTTAGGCCAACAAAGCTGGTATAGTGCTTAGGACTTTTGCACAGTACTGTATATCTTCTAAACACAACTTTTGTCACTGTTTTAGAGCACACTAGCTTATAGACATCCTTAAAACTAACACACTATACTAACATACTAAAAAAACATTTGAAGAACGTTTAAACCTTTAAATTCCAGCAAAGATGTTGATGTTGATGTTGTTGTTGGTGCCAGAACATGGAAGCGATTACATTTTAGACTATACATGCTAATGGCGACATATGGTGATTAAGAGTGCTAAAATATTTTGCCAATAAAATTGCATGATGACTTTTTAACATCTCTGTATCATCTTTTTATTACACTGTATCTGCAGTCAGATGATTTTAGCACTGAAATGAGTTTCAGTGTGAATGAGAAAGTTTTGTAAACCCATTGAATGAGTAAGCGTTAATGGAAAGCATTTTCAAACATATCCTTATGAATGCAGACATGGCCAAACAGACCATAATAGTTATAGCGTTTTGTGTTACCTAAGGGTGAATAAGAGACTGAATGGGTCGCAGGCTTTAGGACTGAGGGAATGGGGTGTGGGCAAGACTGTGACCTACATTCGGCTGCCCTTTCACTAGATCTGCCTCTGAATCATACTTCCTCTTATAAACTCTCACCAGCACTTAATACACTCACACGTCACACACATAAACCCCGATTAATGCACATCTTGTGATATGCTTCTACATGACACTCGTATGCTTATAAGCGTGCACGTCATCATTATAATCCTGTTCCGCATGACACACATTGGCGCTCAGACTCTTCTGCCCCTGTTTGCGCTCTCTATTTTTTGACCTACATCTTAGGCAACTGGGTTACATAACCAGAGTTATGTTGTGCTCTGGAATCCCAGCGCTCCTGCAGATGTTCAGAGACAAAACATCTTCTCTTCCCACTCCATTTCTCTCTCTCTCTCTCTCTCTCTCTCTCTCTCTTTCTCGCTGCCCTCTTTTCCGGCTTCTTCTTCCTCTGCTTGTTTTACTCTTCCTTCTCTCGTCCTTCACTTTTTCTGTTCTGATTTTCCTACTTGTCCTGCCTCTGCTCTTTCTTTCGTGGTCAAAAACGAGACATCCCAATGCTGGGTTCCACACAATCGATTTGTGTTGGGACAACGTGAAGGATTTAAGTGGATTGAACAAGTTGTCAAACAACTGTTTAAGGAAGTAGTTTGAACAAGCATCAAACGTAATTTTTTTAGTGTATATAGATAGAAAACGTATAAAAGTATATAGATTTTAAATTAAATACAAGTCAAGTGTTTTGTTTCAGTTAACTTTTGTGAAATTTATTTTAAAATTTTGCAAATAAAATATATAAAATTAACAACATTTATTCTGACTTGTTGTATTAAAATATATAGAAAAGTATATATAAAAAGGATCATTACAATTTTTTTTATAATAAATTATTATTATTTAAGGATTGTGTTAAACATTTAAAATTAAAACGAGATTAAATTATTGTTTTGGGCCTTTTGTAAATCATTCATTCATTTTCTTATCGGCTTAGTCCCTTTATTTATTAATCTGGAGTCGCCACAGCGAAATGAACCGCCAACTTATCCAGCATGTGTTTTACGCAGCGGATGCCCTTCCAGCCGCAACCCATCACTGGGAAACATCCATACACACTCATTCACACACATACACTACGGACAATTTAGCTTACCCAATTCACCTATACCGCATGTCTTTGGACTGTGGGGGAAACCGGAGCACCTGGAGGAAACCCACGCCAACACAGGGAGAACATGCAAACTCCACACAGAAATGCCAACTGACCCAGCCAAGGCTCGAACCAGTGACCTTCTTGCTGTGAGGCGATCATGCTACCCACTGCGCCACCGCGTCTCCTTTGGTTAATCATTGTTTAAAAAATAAATAAATATAAGTAAATAAATAAAAATATATATAAAAAATATAAATAGATATTTTTAATTTCTAATTAATTATAATATCTGTAATATCTTTGCTTGGAAAAAAATACTGTTAAACAAGACACATTTTATAATGGTAAAAATGTAAATCATTATAATAAATTAAAGCACTGCATATTAAAAATTATTTTAATTGAGTTTTTTTTTTAACCAAGTCAAGCTGTAAAAGATTTTTGAAGAAGGATTTTATACTCTGCGTTATTTCTAGACCACTAATCAAATGTGTGATTGGGTGAACCTTTGTACAAAAGGTCAGATTTTCTTGCTTCCTTTGAAGCGCAAGATTTTCTATGAAACATTCTCAGATATGGATCATTAGGCTTTGTACAAATCTGTTCATGACGATAAAGCAAAAGACAGCTTAATTCTTTTGCTCAAATAGCACTAGTAGCATTTTTAAAGGATAAAATGCATATCTTAAACAATGGGTCCAAGATGAAAAGCATCATTCAAGCATCAAACTAACAAATGTTTAATACAGTGTAAAAGATATTTCCATACATTAAGCCCAGAAATACTAATTTACACTTTGCCACTATTCTTAAAACCACTTAAATTTACACATTTCAAAATATAATATAATTTAGTATGGTCTGATTTCATATTTTGATAATTGAATGTTTGATACAAGTAGATTGAAACTTTAAAGTAGACACTTATTACTTACATTTGTCTTTCTTTCAATCATTTCGTAATTTAATTTAATGCAGACACAGAAATGTAATGTCTCCAGTGGATAAAACTAGTGGATTTACACTTGTGTATGAAATTTGCCATTAGCTTTGCCATTTCTTCCTTTCTCAAAGTCTCCAGTGAAATAAAAAAGGACCTACATACTTATTCTGACCATATTAAAATATATAAAAGGCTATTAATAATATAAAAAAAATATTTAAGTGACCATACAAATGGTTTTGCTTTTTTAATTATTAAAAAGGATTGTGTTAACCGATTAAAAATGAAATCGACATCGATGCGCAGCTTCACAAGTCCCAAACCAAGCAAGCCAGTGGCGAGAAACAAACTTCACCAGTTGACGAAAGTGAAGTAAAAAACCTTGAGAGAAACCAGGCTCAGTCGGGCAAACTTCTTGTGCAGATATAATGAAGAACTTCTCTGAATGAACACTGAAATAAATCGAGCTGAATGACTTGGTTGCACAATTTCCCTCATTTTTAAAATTTGACCATTGATTCCTTTACCTTCCTGTTTAATATACTGTAAACATGCTTGGAGACTATCTCTCTTTAAACCGTACACTGAAAAAAAGATTCATTGGATTTACTTCATTTTTTTTAAGGTAAGTGGTTGCAAGCAATGTAAATGGACTGAATTTAAACTAACAAATTAAGTTTAACATCACTAAATATAATTTGTTCGTTTAAATTCAACCCTGTATAAATAGTTTGCAACCACTTTACCTTTAGTAAATCCAATGGATCATTTTTTTCAGTGTATAAACAAACTTGACTTTACTCAAATAGAAGTCAAGAAAAGCTGTTTCATTGTCATTCGGCAGCAGCAGTTGTTTTTGTTGTTTGGTATTGCATTGATGCATGTATATAGAGCTCAGTTATTAATGAGATCACAATGCAGCGTTTCTGCTTACTCGTCTGTAATCTCTCTGCAGGATGAATGACGTGTCTGCACCTCCACCCCAACCCTCACTCTCTCTGAATTCCCCTTCTCTCATCCCTTCTCCTCCCCTCCACACTGACCTACTTTTCCACTGACCTGCTTTCGTAAGGATCCGCATACTCCGAGCAAATCAAAAATGGGGGAAAGAGGGAGAAAAAAACAGAGACCAGTGCAGAGAACAAAGCACTGCAGCTTTGCTAAAAGTCACCTTGCTTTTGTTCTCGCTGCCGTAGCAACCGTTCCTGCGCCACAGTTTGCTGGGTGTTCGTTAATGTGACGTCATCGACAACACTTCTTTTTTTAGTAACACACCGTTTAACTAATGTGTTCACAACAGGTGATGTGTGCGTGCTGGGAATATATGGATGATTTTGGTAGAGTAGGTTACATACTTTCAGACGATGTTGTTGTATAATAGCCGATTACTTAATGCCGGATAGGGTAGTAGGTGATATAACAAACTGGCAGTCTCCCAGGTGCGATAAATTAACCAATGGATAACAGGTGATGCTCGAAAACAACTGAGTGTGTTAGAAAAAGAACTTGTGGTGAAATGGTTGAGATCGAGATGTAATTTCTTGGGGCAGGAGGTTGAAAGATTGGATTATGGCCTGCACTTCAAGCGATTCTTTTTATAATGTCAGTTGATATCAGAACAGTTACATAACTTGTTTTCTGCTCTATTTTTTTTCTCCTTCGATGAATTACTGCCTGCACTGAGTGTGTGCGTGTGCGTGTTTGTGACCAGAGCTACATCATGTTCTTTTTCAATGACCTCCAATTCTTTCAAATATGGTATTTTTATATACTTTTGTGATTTAATCCATAAGTGCATGTTTTAAAGAGAGAAAATGCAAGTATTTTATGTGAATTTCACATAATTGAATTTTCACAGCTCCCGGAGTGTGTGTGTGTGTGTGTGCGTTTGTGGGCTGTGACACAAGTGCTGTGACTTGGCCAGTGTTACATCATATTGGATGACTCTTGTGCCCTGCAGGAGGACAGAATGTCCCTATATGCATTCGCAGAGCACTCATTTCTATTAGAGGGGAAAGGAAAAGTCAAAAGCTGGAACCATGACGTCTGCCGGCTTTTCTGGTTTTTAAATCTTATAAGTGCAGGCTGATGTTGTTAACGTATCACTTTATTGTGGGATTTAAGGTTTGTGTGTGTGTGTGTGTGTGTGGGGGTATTGCTGAATGAAATAAACAACATTAGGCGAGTTAAATTCAACGTACAACATGATTTATTTTTCTTTCCACTCGTTTAGTGTCATTCTGAGCACCTTGACAGGTACACCAACCTCTTTTTAACAAACATCTTTTTTTTTCTTTTTTTTTTCTTAAAACTTCAGTAAATACCACACAATACACCAGGGTACAGAGGTGAAATAGATGAACAGGACATGAAAATACATACTGCATCACATTGAGGTGATCAGACACAAGAAATATGAACCCAAAGAGAAGAAAAGCATTGGAATATAAAATAAAATACAATATTAATAATAATAATAATTATTATAGAATGCCAAAATAAACTTGATACAAACTTAAAATACTCAAAAGAGAATTTGTATGTACACTTTTTACAAAATGGCCAGTGCCAGGCACCTGTTTGGGAACAATAAACACAGATTTGTATAAAATCTGATGAAAAAAATTCAGTGCAGAAGCAGCTTTCAGCTGTGGTAAATTCTACAAAGACAACTAGTGGGACTAAATTGTGTGTAGGTAACACTTAGTTGTGTGCTGCAGCATTTTACTTGTGTTAACTTTTATACGCAACAGTTAATGGGTACGATGATGCAATGGGCTACACACACCAAAGGAGAAACACTTCAGTTCTGGGTAACCTCAACAATTTCTTCTCATGAGGTAGCATGTGAGGCATCTCAGAAGCCTGACCACAGAGGACAAAACCATCTTGAGATGGCAATGATATATCTTACACTTTGTACAGTCTGCATATTAACTCGGGCCTTGGAAGAGACCACCTTGACATTTCTGAAAGGGCTTTTACTCTAATTTGGCTAAATGTCAGGCAGATTGCAACTTTTCTTTTGTTTTAAAAAAAGGGTTGGTCACAGTGACCTTTGGAGAGGATCGATCCATCAGGCTCCTTTACAGTGATACAACGTAATGTGGTGGACAAGAGATGATTTTACACTGGATAACCTTGACCTATAAATGACCAAACACTATGAAGAGAGCATTCTGGTGTCTTTCAATTGGTGTAATACAGTGACATAAATATGACGACTTAAAAAATATAATGGAAGCATCAGACATTAAGAAAGACTATACAGGAATTCAAACAGTAAGAAGTAGACAGTGTTTGTTGTCTTTTCCCCACTTTTCTACTCTTAAAAGATTGACATTGTCATTTTTTCATAAAATATATTGAAATATGATATGTTTAGTCATGTCACAGTATTATAATCCAAGTGCTTCAATAATGTTAAAGTCCAAAGGCAGAGGAGAGAGACAGGCATAAATCTGTTGAGGTTTTTTTTTTTTTACTTCTGAAATCAGAATTGAGATAGAACTTTAACTCCTTGAACTTGTGGCGAAAACTGTTGGGGTCTGGGAATACCCATTTCTTTAGCTAAGCTACTAAACACGGCAGAGATATGTAAATATTCAAAGGTGGAGTCGAAGTTTGCTGTACAGAGTTTTGTAGGTTTGTTTTGACAGAGGAAAAAATCGTTATAAAGAACTCAGTTTCCCCTTTGTAACTTTGAGTTACAGTTAAGTGCTTATGAAAGAGAGTGAGAGAACAGAGCTGCATTAAAAGGTCACAGAATTGCTCTTGATAAGAAAACAAACCAAGAACATGAGTTACTTTCTTGTTGCGTATAAGCAATAGACTTCCATGCAAGTAACTGGTACCATTTCTTTTGTCTTTCCTTTGGATGGTAAAGATGACATTTATCAAGTCCTGTCTTAAGGGTTGTGATGTGCCAGTTTCAGTCACGTTTCTTGTTTCTGTTACCTCGTCCTCCTGAGCTCCTCTTCCCACTTTCCTTCCATCCCATGTCCTTGTCTCTTGAAGGAGACCGTTGCGTGCAAAGTTCATCTGTCGTCTCGCTTTCCCCCTCCTTGTTTCCAAAGCTGCTGCCCTGCTGCTGGTTAACCTGTGCTAAAGCCAGGTACGGGTGCTGTGGCAGTGCGGATTCGGGGGACATAGCTGCTGTGGTAGCTTGGACATCTTGCGAGCCACTGTTGGACAGCGCTCTATACTTAAGCCTTAGCTTGTGAGGCAGAGCAGTGCCTTTCATTTCGCCTTGGTTGTCACCATACTGGTAAGCATCACTGATGACCATAGTGGGCGAAGAGGCTGACTGATGAGTGGCGTGATATCCACCAATATCAGAGGAAGAGGATGAGGGAGATTCGTCGTCAGTGGAAGCTTCCTTATCTGAACTGCGTGGGTCTCCATCACTAGAGGAACTGTCCTTGCCCGAGGAAGAGTGCTCTTGGTAAAAGCCGTCTGTTCTTGGGCAACCTTCATAAGTCAGCACTGGTGGCTCCTCATTCAGAGTGCCGAGGTAGGGATTTGTCCGCTGGTATACAAGGGCTTTTCCAGCCTCATTGAGCAAATCTGGGGCAAAAGAATTAGGGGTGCTGTCTTGAACCTGATTTCTGCATTGCCCTTGAACACTCAGGTCTTGCTGCTGTATGACAAACCGCCTGCTTTCCCCTGCATCCGCCTTCCCATTAGTGAATTCATAGCTTGGTGAATCCAAAGACCTCCTGGCCAACTGCTGTGCCACCTCTGAAAGAGTCTCTAAACCATCATGTCTTAGTGGTAGATTGCACCCTGTTTGGTTAAAATGAGTGATTTGCCCATTTTGTTGTGTTTGGGATGCCCCCTGCTGATCCACGTCCTCAACCCTCTGACTTTCAACAGGGTAGGAGCTGCTTCCAGAACGAAAGAGAATGACACTTCTTTGGGGTGTGGCAGATGGAGGGGCTGGATTGGTGACACTTTCTTGCTGTTCCATTTCTTGTGGTTGGTTGGTCTCCAGTCGTCTAAGACTTTGATGGCCATTAAACATGCCATTAAGAACACTTGCCTCAAGCCTGTTAATGTCCATTCCCGAGCTCTCGTGTTTGATGTCAAAGTTTATAGGCTCAGGACTGTCCCTTGAAGATCCATCAGACATGTCAGACAGTGATCCACGGGGGGAGTACTTGGGTAACATTGTGTGCCGTTCAGTCCTGGTTGACTGCTCAGCCTCTGAGGAATCAGAGTTCATCATGACCTGAGAAGCACTGGAGTATCCACTGCTTGAGAAATATGGATTCCCGGAGGTCGCTCCGGAACCATTAGCTCCATTAGCTGCTGCCTCACTGCCACTGCTCATCTGCTGGGTCTTTTCCATGTAAGAAGCAGAGCTTATGAGTCCAAATCTCAATTTCAGTTGCAGGAGTTCTGTCTTCAGCCGGACATTCTCATCGTTCAGTGCTATTACCCTGTTCTCCAGAACCATATCATTGAGCCGCCGCTTCTCCCTTGACCTCTTGGCAGCCTCGTTATTCTTGCGTCGTTTTTCCCAGTAGCATGCATCTTTCTTCTCATCGGAGATGAACTCCCGTTTCCGTCGACAAGATGAATTGGGCTTTGGTTTTATTAGACGCCCTTGACGAGGAGGGCTGCTCATTTGAGGAGATGGCAAACTCTCATTGTAGTTTGAGAATGTTTCTAATGTTTCCAAGCTGGAACCGCTGTTTTGGGTTGAAAGATTTATGCCTTCCATTGTTGTCCTATTGAGGCCAGTTTGTATGACTGGCTCTCAGTGGACATTGAAAATTAATGTTTTTCTTTTGAAGAGTATTTGTTTCTGATCGAAACTTGAAAAACACACACAATTGTATGTGATGTACAAGGTTCTGTTTATGCCTCCAAAGAGGAACTGTAACTATTTCTGACTGATGGCCTTTTCCTTCCACTCTAAGCAGTTACCTATATATTTTCAAGTGTCCAGACTGGTCAAAAAGATCAGAAAAAGATGGAACTCTACAAAAACAACCGTCATTGGGCAGGTGTGTTCCTAGTTTTCTTGTCCCAGAAATGGGATAGTCTTTTTTTTTTGCTTGCTTTCGGTTTTCAGACAATCTCCTTATTGTTTCCCTTGTTCTTTATGTCACCTCTTTTCCTTGTTTTGTTCCTTGTTCTTTATGGGTGCCCTTTAGGCTGGGATTGCTGTTGGAGAATAAACTTTTTCAAGCACGCTCAGAAAAATGTTGATCATTCATCAGATCAGTCTCAGCTCAGTGTTTTATCTCAGTCTCTGTTGAACAGATCTGTAAAGACAAAGAAAACAGGGAGTGTTTACTGAAAATGTGCTCCCAAGAATGAATGAAACAAGTACATCACAGAGTTAAAGATAACTGAAGTCATATAAAGTAATCATGAATATCATATTGTTTGCAGAGTGTAAAAGATTGTTCTGCTTTACTGCATTGGTGGCATTCCTATGTTTTTTTTCTCACCTTGTTGTAGTTGTGTATGAATATTTTAGATATACTTTTCAGTTGCTGTTTTGATATATATATATATATATATTTATATATATATATATATATATATATATATATAAATAAATATACACACCTTTGATTAATGTCAAATGATGCTATAGTCAAATTTCTTTAGGTAAATTGATAAAAACCCAGTGTTCTAATCTTGGCAGCAACTACATTTTTTTTACTTCTCCTCTGTCCTAAAAGCTCAAGAGAAATGTAGGTCAGTAGAGTAGCAAAGCACAGCACAGCAAGTAGGAGATCACGCCGTGCTGCAGTAGGACACTTATTGTGTAAGATACTGCACTGTCACATAATCATAGACACCTGACTGACTGCCAGGACTGCAGGGAAATGGAGCACCACAGAAGTGAACTAAAGGTGTGGAATATCCAGAAAAAACCCTTCTTTGTATCAGTTATTTGTGTTCCAAACATAATTTATTGACAGTGTAAATAAGAACATTTGGTTCATTTAAAAACAAAAAAGTACATCATGTACTTATACTTACATAACGGCCACATGTTTTTAATTTTATATATATATATATATATATATATTTATTTATTTATTTTTATTCTGTTTTGTTAAAGATTTGCATAATTTTACAGAATTGAAATTTTTGCATAATTTTACAAAAATTTATTTTACTGAATTTTACAGTGTAATAACTTTTCTTTTTGTCAAATGTTTGTTAATTTATTGTTTAAAATATTAGGATTTTGTCCTTAATTTGTTAGCTCGGTCGACTTTGCAGCTCATTGTGACAATCTGAGTTCATGTTACATAATCGCACAAAGCTATTGCACCATCACTAAAACACAAACTCAACACCATAGTTCAACACTAAAAAGAGGAAGAGGAACAAAAATGTACAAAACAAACAGCCCATTGTTCTCAAAAGCAAACACAGAACTTGCATATGCCTGCTTTGTTTAAGAATGATTGAATTGTTCAGTAAGTATTACTTTGTATTTCTACATCTGTGAGTGTCTTTGCCGATTGTGGTCACGGCATAGTGGGGACTGATCATACTGAAAACATGGAAGTACAAAGTATTTGGTCCATGCATGACCATTTTTCCATAGGAACGCAAACGAGAGCAGAGGGAGGGCGGTGGACTTTGCGCATGTGTCCCACTGACCTAGAAACCGACTGCTCCGTAAACACGGTGCGTGCGCGCACTGGGTCCAACGCTGTGCTGTAAAATAGGTCAGTGGGGCGGCAACGGTGTGTGCGTGCGCGGGTGTGTGTCTGTGAGAGAGTGCGTCTGAGCAAGTGGGAAGGAATTATAGTGCCTACCAAAAATAGTGTGCTTGGGTGTGGGAGGAGTCAAGGATTCCAATTGGGAGACGAGAGAGGAATTTACCAGCACTGCGGAGGTACGAAAAAAAGAGCAAATACGTCAGCAACAGAATATTAGATTAAAGCGGGCTATGAATCATGCCAGTGATGCACTGATACGCATCAAATTCAACTAGCATTTTCTTGAGACAGGGAAGGTGGTGTCAAAACTATGGATTTTGTTCTTGTACCACAATACAATTCCATCTTTTGTAATATCACAGGGCATGCAGTAATGTGCAGCTTAGACTGCAGGTTGTGGCTCAATGCCAGATTGTTATCACAGTTGAGGATCATTTTAGAGCATGCTGAGCTAAGTTCAGAAACCCAAGTTACTATAAATATAGTGCCTGTAAACCTTTATTTTATAATGGATAATGACAGGAGGACAAAGAAAGGGTGACATAACCATCCAGCCTTTTGACCACATGTACATTTGTCTTATTGGTCCCTTACATTTGTTTACTCTTCCTCTTCCAAGACCTATAGTTCACAATTCAAAAGCTTGAGGTCCAATTAAACACACAGTGTGGGATGGTGTTTACAACTGGATGGTTCCCTGCATGTGTTCGCCCAGTCACATGCAGGCAAAACTGTTACGCCTCCAGTCTTCTTTCCAACCTAAAAGCCAAGTAGGCCAGTATGACTGTAAGATAATGCGTTGGCTAGACTCTTAAGTACAGGGGGTTAATACAGAAACCACAATACCTAAAACTTCAGGTCACTTCCAATTGACAAACTAGGATTAGATTATTTTGTAGAGGCATAAACTCACTGCATGCATGTGTTTTTTTGTTTTTAGTTTTTCATACTCATGCTCAGTATTGTAAGAAGTTCGGGAGCAATGTGGGGCAGTTTTAGATTCCTGGCATTGCTGAATGGGGAGTGGTGTAATTGTAAAGGGGCATAGTGTACTCAGTTTGGGAGTACGTCTAGGTCAGTATTCATGAGTCAAGCATGCAATGAGGATTGCATCACAATTTTCCCCTCACATTTAAAAAAGGATTAAACAACTAAAGGGTTATCACATCAGTCTTCAAGTCTTTTAATCCTATCAAAAGGTTTGACATTACACAATACGCACTTACATTACGCGAATTTAACCCACTGTGATGACGCAATTATTGAATATCTCGCGCGTCTTTCTTGAACATCGTGTATCTCAAAAACCCTCGCGTGGCATCGGATCGCATTATCCTGTGGGAAGATGCGGTCCACCACGCGTTATTTTACAACCATATGCTTAGCGATAAACGCTGACTCGCAACTTAGTTGAAATGCACAGTGAATATTCCCACCGCAATGCACAGACATTAACTGACCCTCACGCGTTCGGATTTCGTAACGTTCACCACCTCCCCCACGCCACGACCGTCTCGCCTTGACATTGAATGTGAATATGTATGCAATGCACAATGCGGGTATAACAGTTAATCTGTTGCCACTTCACAGTTTACAACGGGCAAACGTGAACAATAAACAAATAATAATCACAGGAAAAGCAACGTATTCCTCGGCCAGCGATGCATTTGAGAGTCATGCCGACCCCGAGTCGGTTTCCATGTGAACAATAACATGCCCTGACCACGTTGCAAGGTAAGAGCCTAGCATACAACTGCTTAGCCTGCCACAATCTCCATAAAACACAATACACACATCACACACACATTCTAACATAATATATAATAAACCCAACAGCAGTTTAACTTACCCAAGTCAAATAGCGCATTCCTTTCGTTAAACACAGGAATCCTCTTTATTCTTCAATAGATCGTTCCTCCGTGTCTCTATATGCAGTTTCTCGTCCCGATTGTGTTCTTTCGTCCTTTTACAACTTCAGTCTAGGATGAAAATGTCCCGCGTGGGTCGTGATCCACTCACCGGCTTTGTGTCGATTAATGTGACTCCCTGAATGTGCTGCTATTCGCCGTCTACCTCTCCCTCCCTCTTCGTCCTTATGTTATGTCGGAGGCTTTGCTCCAGTTCTCCTCTCTTACACACACGCACACACTCGCAAACACACACACTCCTCTCGTCGTCCTCGAATGTGTGTTAGTAGGTCAGCGGTTGCATAACACGGAGCTTTGGGTGCCTAGTCACGTTTTTTTTTCATCATGACGATACACAAGCCTCCGCTTCTGCCTAAATGACCGAAGGAGCGGACGGAGGTTTTCGAACGAGCTTTTCTCCGGTTCACCGTAAGCACATTCAGCCCGTACACCGAGCTGCAGTTGCTCCAACACGCCTCTGTGTACGAAACACTTCAGCTTCTCTGGAAGACCGAGGTTACGAGACTGGTTAACTGTTGCGTAAATATTCACTATTACATAAAAAGGCTCAGTGTGAGAAGTCTCACTTGATGAGTCTAATTTAAATTTGGAAATAAAATCTATCTATCTATCTATCTATCTATCTATCTATCTATCTATCTATCTATCTATCTATCTATCTATCTATCTATCTGTCTGTCTGTCTGTCTGTCTGTCTGTCTGTCTGTCTGTCTGTCTATCTATCTATCTATTTATCTATCTATATAAGCTTATGAACAGTATCTATCTATCTATCTATCTATCTATCTATCTGTCTGTCTGTCTGTCTGTCTGTCTGTCTGTCTGTCTGTCTGTCTGTCTGTCTGTCTGTCTGTCTATCTATCTATCTATCTATCTATCTATCTATCTATCTATCTATCTATCTATCTATCTATCTCTGCAGTGGATATTATGCTATAATGCATTGAACAAAATGCTTACAAGTACTGTTATCTATCTATCTATCTATCTATCTATCTATCTATCTATCTATCTAT
>CAIGQW010055671.1:2387065-2402893 GCA_903798125.1 Danio choprae | reverse complement strand
TCCTCCGGGTGCTCCGGTTTCCCCCACAAGTCCAAAGACATGCGGTATAGGTGAATTGGGTAGACTAAATTGTCCGTAGTGTATGAGTGTGAATGGATGTTTCCCAGAGATGGGTTGCAGCTGGAAGGGCATCCGCTGCGTAAAACATATGCTGGATAAGTTGGCGGTTCATTCCGCTGTGGCGACCCCAGATTAATAAAGGGACTAAGCCGAAATGAAAATGAATGAATGAATAATAATAATAAGGATAATAATAATAATAATAATAATAATAAAAGTATACATTGTGTGACTGCACATACAGTTGAATTATTTGCCCTCCTGTGAATATTTTCATCTTTTTCTAATATTTCATAAATGATGTTTAACAGAGCAAGGCATTTTTTCACAGTATTTCTGATAATGTTTTTTCTTTTTTCTTTTTTCTTTGTTTTATTTCAGCTAGAATAAAAGCTGTTTTTAATTTTTTAAGGTCCCATTTTAAGGTATTAGCCCCTTTAAGCAATTTTTTAAAAAAAATTTGTCTACAGAGCAAACCACTGCTATACAATGACTTGCCTAATTACCCTAACTTGCCTACCTAACCTGATTAACCTAGTTAAGCCTTTACATTTAAGCTGAATACTAGTATCTTGTAAAATATGATGTACTGTTATCATGGCAAAGATAAAAGAAATCAGTTATTAGAAATTAGTTATAAAAACTATTATGTTTAGAAATTATGTTTAGCAAGGAAATATTCCTTCCATTAAAGAGAAATAATTGGGGGGAAAATAAACAGGGGAGCTAATAATTCTGACTTCAACTGTACTTAAAAAACAAACAAACATCTAAACATATGACCGGCAGCCTATTAATGATTATATTAAAAGCTAAATTGCTAAGAACATAGTTTGCATAGATTGAGTGAGCAGAAAGAAGTAAAACAGAGCATCTACGTTTAAGCTCAGGGTTCTAACTTAATGTGATACCTCTCTCCTGAACTGCACATAAAGTCAGCAGAGCGTCTGTGTGAGTGTGCGATTCTGAGAAGGCCGGTGTTCAGTAGGTGATTATGTTCTGGAGAGCAGTTATCAGTGTGCTTTGGCTGATCACAGGCCTCCTGTCCTGGAAGAGATAATAGAGCGAGCTCCGGAACCCTCTGATGCCCCTTTGCCCACTGATAACAGCACAAACACACATTTAATATCACCAAACCTTTTCTGCGGCCGAGCTGTTTGTGTCGAAAGCCACTGTATCGACACATTTGAATGAGAACACATCATTTTCCTATATGCACTTTTACTATGTTTTTAGTGCACAAGTCAAGTCGGTGCAAGGTTACTCAAATGAGCGGCTAAATAGACACAAGGTTACAGTCTCTTGAAATAATGCAACTGAAGCTTAATGACTGTAGCTGAAACTGTTCGGCAGGTCAGCCTTTGGTCATTATGAATGCAAACAGATGACTTGTTATGTTATTTATATACGGTTGAAGTCAAAATTATTCGATTCTTTTCTTTCTTTTTCAAATATTTCCCAGATTATGTTTAACAGAGCAGAGGAATGGGCAAGGAATTTTTCACAGTATTTGCTATAATATTCTTTCTTCTGGAGAAAGTCTTATTTGTTTTATTTTGGCTAGAATAAAAGCAGTTTTAATTCTTTTAAAACCATTTTTAGGTCAATATTATAAGCCCCCTTAAGCAATATATATTTTTTGATTGTCTACAGAATAAACCATCGTTATAAAATGATTTGGCTAACTTAACTTACCTAGTTAAGCCTTTAAGTTGCACTTTAAGCTGAATACTAGTATCTTGAAAAATATCTAGTAAAATATCATGTACTGTCATCATGGCAAAGATAAAGGAAATCAGTTATTAGAAATGAGTTATTAAAACTATTATGTTTAGAAATGTGTTGAAAAAAATCATCTTTCCGTTAAACAGAAATTGGGGGGAAAATATACAGGGGGGACTTTAACTGTATATATTTATTTACTTTTCAGTAGGTAATTAATTTCAGTTTTGTGCTTTTTTGTGCATTTTAAAAATATATATATTATATTCTTATTTAGGGCCTCACGGTGGCGCAGTGGGTAGCACGTTCGCCTCACAGCAAGAAGGTCGCACGTTCGAGCCTCGGCTGGGTCAGTTGGCGTTTCTGTGTGGAGTTTGCATGTTCTCCTCGTGTTGGCGTGGGTGCTCCGGTTTCCCCCACAAGTCCAAAGACATGCGGTATAGGTGAATTGGGTTAGCTAAATTGTCCATAGTGTATGTGTGTGAATGGGTATGTATGGATGTTTCCCAGTGATGGGTTGCAGCTGGAAGGGCAACCGCTGCGTAAAACATATGCTGTATTAGTTGGCGGTTCATTCCGCTGTGGCAACCCCAGATTAATAAAGGCGAAATGAAAATAAATGAATGAATGAATATTCTTATTTAAATTTTTTGCATTTTATTGTTTTTCTCTTTATAGTTTTTTTCTATTTACATTTTTATTGTATCTTTTTTCATTAGTAATGAGATTTTTTATATCCAAGAAAGTTTTTTTTGTGCACCAAACCAGCATATTGTTGTGAAAGAATGGAAAATTATGCTTTATGAATCATGCTAAATAGAATATGTCTTTCTACCGACAATAATGTTGCTTGTGTGTAGCACAGATGACTAATAATCACCACTGAATTGAGAATTCTGGAGAGCTAAGAACAACAGAATACAAAATTAAGCAGGCATTCCTGGACAAGACCTGATAATGAACAAAGGAAACACTGGAGATACACCAAATTGTCCCTGCACCTTTCAGCCAATCAGAATCAAGATTTTCAGCATGAAATAAGCATATTTTTGTAATGTAATTTTTAAATGGCCTACAAAATTACACATTATTAACAAAAAAAAAACATGGTGGCTCAGTGGTTAGCACTGTCGCCTCACAGCAAGAAGGTCGCTGGTTTGAGCCTCGGCTGGGTCAGTTAGCATTTCTATGTGGAGTTTGCATGTTCTCCCCATGTTGGCGTGGGTTTCCTCTGGGTGCTCCGGTTTCCCCCACAGTCCAAAGACATGCGGTACAGGTGAGTTGAATAAACCAAATTGTCCGTAGTGTATGTGTGTGATTGAGTGTGTATAGATGTTTCCCAGTACTGGGTTGCAGCTGGAAGGGCATCCGCTGTGTAAAACATGTTGCTGAATAAGTTGGCGGTTCATTCCGCTGTGGGGACCCCTGATGAATAAAGGGACTAAGCCGAAGGAAAATGAATGAATGAATGAAAAAAAGAATAAAAATTAAATCCTTACAGGTTAGTGCTGCAATATTAGGACAATTTCAATATTATTTTATTCATTTATTATGGTTATTATGGTTATTATAAATGTTTTTGTCTCTGAAGACGTTATGTTCTTGGAGGATACACAGACAAGCTGAGAAATCATTTATGCATTAGTACATTATGCTTCAAGACTTTGGTTTATTCCTTGGTTATCAAAGGTGTATTAGAAATATTTTTTCTTTAAATTGGAAATATATAATATGCAGAAAATGAGCAAAGAACATTGCCCATTATTGAAGCTGATACACTTCATAATGAATCATTTTAAATCCACTGCTTGCCACAGTCAGCATTTTTGATTCAGTTTCACTTTTCTTTTAACACACTAGTGAAGCTTTAATATAGAGTGATCGCATTCTTTCCTCTTGATGTTGAATTTTAGGTATTTATTTCTATTTTTGGTGCTGATTTTACCCTAAGCTCATGTTATTTTCTCATTATGGTCAATACTAAACATACACACACACTCAAAAAAATTGTTGCTTGTTCAAACTAATATATTTAAAATGAATCAACACAATTCTCAAGTTTTTTAGGATAATTCCATTTTTTTATGTATCTACTATTCATCTACTCAAGTTAGCCTAATCGATTTGTGTTGGGAATTGTGTGGAACCATGCATTTTTTACAGTCCATTTGTGTTTTTCATATGTTTGGTTGAGTTCTCTCTTTATTACTTCTCTAAAATTAACAGTAGAAAAATAATAAAGTTACAGTTGTCCAAAACTTTAAATGGTGTACATACAGTTGTCACGCTCGATGGGAGACATGAAGGCACAGGAACTTGATAGTAAACAAAAGACGAATTTATTTAACAAACACGAAATACAAGGGCACTGAAGGAGACAGGACACGTAGACATCACATAGAGGCTGAGACAATACAATACCGAACCACGAAGAACACAAACAGAGGGGTATAAATACACAGGGATAATGGGACAAATTATTTACAGGGGTGAACACAGGTGGAACTAATAAACATTGAAAACGGCGGGAAAACAGAACAAAGGACTCACATGACATCAACAAAAGAACATGGAACACAACAGAACCCTGACAGTACCCCCCCTCGCGCCTTCAACACAAACATGACAACAGAATAAGGGAGGGTGGAAGGGGAGATTGCCAGGGAGGAGTGTTAGGAGGAGGAATGGGAAGGAGTTTCAGGAGGGAGGAACCAGGAAGGGAGCTTGAGCAGGAAGACCCAGGACACAGCCGACTCCAGGGGGCCGACCGAGGGAGACGCCGCTGATGGCGGTGGAGCCCAAGGAGGGGACGGAGAGCCGTAGGGCGAAGGTGACGCCGAGGTACCTGAGGGCCGGGGTGAGCCGTGGGCCGGAGTGGGCTCTGGCAAGCGCTCCCTGCAGATGGGTGATGCTTGGCTGGTCACTGGGTTGGGAGTGGCACTGACGAGGTCTTCCTCCTTACAGGCGGTGAAAGTTCTCGCCAGTGTCCACTCCACATTAACGGCGATATTGCCCCGAGGACCATCTTTGGACAACGGTGCTCTGCGAGCGGTGTTGAAGGACATGCAGAGCATGTCGCCCAGATAGCTGATGACAGTCGCTGTTAAATGGTCCTCAGGGCTGCTTTCCCCCTGCTCCAGCAGGAGGTGAGGAATTTCGGGATGGTGGATGGGGTCCATAGGAATTATGGGGGTGAGGAAAAGAAAACACTGGGGCAAAAAGACTAAAAAAGAAAAACGGTGGAAAACACGCCGCAAATTTGGGTCCGGTATTCTGTCGCGCTCGATGGGAGACATGAAGGCACAGGAACACGATAGTAAACAAAAGACAAATTTATTTAACAAACACGAAATACAAGGGCACTGAAGGAGACAGGACACGTAGGCATCACATAGAGGCTGAGACAATACAATACCGAACCACGAAGGACACAAACAGAGGGGTATAAATACACAGGGATAATGGGACAAATGATTTACAGGGGTGAACACAGGTGGAACTAATAAACATTGAAAACGGCGGGAAAACTGAACAAAGTAACAGGGAACAGGGAAACCCTGACAACAGTAAAGTTTGCAAATTTTCCAGTGGCATTTTTGTAATATGTCAGTTCCCCAAATTAGTTTCAAGATATTGCATATACCATCATCATGCATTTATAAATATACAATAACCACATCCTCTGCTTTCTCTTTGTTCATTGGACCAGAAGCTCAATGACTCATCATTGTCATTTTTAGGTGTAACACCTTTGACAAGCTCATAAGCTTAGCTATATATATTCTATATTTTTGAAATATAAATATAAGCCGCAATGTTGTTATGAAAGACGAAGGGGCTTTTTGTTAATGTGAAATATTAATGCAACATAAAATTATTTTATGGTGCGTTAAGCGGATTCAAATCACATTTAATGTTTGCTTGCACTGAAAAAAATTACGTTTGCTGTTTGTTTAAATTACCCATTTAAATTGAGCTGAAACAACACAATTCTTGTTTTTGGAGGGGTCAACTTTATTGTTTTATGTTCAATCAACTAAAATTTGTAAAAACTAATAAGCTAACTTACTTTCTTCTTGTTGTCCCAACACAAATGGATTGTGTGGATTTTTTTTCACAGTGTGTTTCGCCTATCCAAAAAGTGCTCAATTATTAATTATAGAATGACACAATGCGCAAGACAACAGGCAACAGTTGTTTTTCCTGTCCTTGTGACACTGACAAAACAATCAAATGACCACAGTTCCTCCCAGCTGTAGTAAACATGGCGTTAAACACAGTTTCTGCTCTTTCTATTCAAACCACAAGCTCAGGCTGGAGAGGAACAAATAAACATTCTGGTCAACCACTAATGTGGATGTTTGGAATAATTGTGTCCCCTTTCAGTGTCTGTGTGGCTTACAATTCATGGTTCCAAACAAACCACTTTTTATTGCTCACTCAGACATATCAGTGGACAAATTTAAGGTTTGGATGAAATAAGATGAGTTTTGTGCATGAGTTTCCTGTCATTGTCATTGCAGCATTAACTCGCATAAGGGAGTGTCTTTTTTAGTGTTGTTTCTTTGATGTAATGGAAGGATGTGGTTTTCTTAAACATGAAACAGGTTCGTTGGTGCTCTTAACCCGTGGATGAGGAAGTTTTGCGCAAGTGAGTGGGCAAGGGAGGTTTATTGTTGAATCAGTTATAAAGAGCATTGCTCATTTAAATATATATACAAAAAAACTAGTAGCTGTGAAAAATCAGGAATATCTGGATCCCGGCACTGGAAGAATGTGGTTTTATGGACATTTTCTCACAGTTTTGATCATCCTGAAGCAGCATTTTAGTGGTAAGTGTATTCATATTACAATATTGATATAATATCAAAATATATGTTTATTTAGATTTATTTCAATATTGAGTCATTTTTGCTAAAACCTCTGTTCTTAACCCTTTGTTGCTGGTTGCTTTGTGGTAAAAAATGACAGATTTTTAAAATGAGTTTATTTAGTTCAATACTTTTTGTTTTATATTTTGATTTGTATGCAATTTATGTTACTAAATTGTATTATACATTAGTTATAATTCGTTTATTACCTATTATAATTCATTTATTACCTGTTCTGCTTTTTTTTTCCAAGCAGATACTTGGGATATTCTTTAAAATAAAAGTATAAAAAGATCAATTTAAAAAAATGAAATGAAGTTTATTGTCAAAAATGTTTAAAAAATATGTACTATTTTCTAATTTCATATGAAATGTGCTGTTTGAGAGTATTTAGATGCGTTTCTACTAGATGGAAAATATTTTTTAGACATTTTCATTAGATGTAATAGATTTTTTATTGTTTGCAATGCAACAATTTATGACCGCAAACAACGTGTGTATTTATTTGACCTTTTCAAATCATCTCCTTGATTACAAAAGCTTCACAGTCCTGAACCATTCGGTGGAAGTTAAAAATGCCATATAATTAAATCCCAAATCCTAAATAAAAGTTAAATTTACAGCATCATAGGGTTTACAGATTTTAACTGAGTAGGTATTAACTTAGTAGTCGAAATATAAAATATAAAGACCTACTCTATATTTCTGTGCTGAATAATTTGGGGCAAACCTAGCTGATTGACTAGAATGACCAAACATGAACTAGAACATGAACATGAAACTAGAAAGTAACTTTGACTAATATCTTCATATTTTCCAGCTGGTAATCCCTCCACTGCTCTAGCTCCTGTCCTCTTCCAGACGGGCACCAGAGGCTCATCCGTGGAGCTGTTGTGTCGGGCTCCACATGGTCATGCCGGACTGGAGTTTAAACTTTTCAAGTTGCGACAGTTGATAGAAACCATAAAGCACTCAACCGAACAACAAGAGGCTCACTTCACACTTTCACTTGGGGGAAACCATAAAGAGAAGGAGAATCATTATTGCTGTCAGTATGAAAATAGCATGTATAGTATGTACATGACACCAAACCTCGAAGGTGAGTTATTATATTCATTCATTCATTCATTTTCATTTCGGCTTAGTCCCCTTATTAATCTGGGTTTGCCACAGCGGAATGAACCGCCAACTTATCCAGCATATGTTTTACGCAGCGGATGCCCTTCCAGCTGCAACCCAGCACTGGGAAACATCCATACACACTCATTCACACACATACACTATGGACAATTTAGCTTACCCAATTCACCTATACTGCATGTCTTTGGACTTGTGGGGGAAAAACTCCACACAGTAATGCCAACTGACCCAGCCGAGGCTCGAACCAGCGACCTTCTTGCTGTGAGGCGATCGTGCTACCCACTGCGCCACCGTGATGCGCCATATTATATTATATTATATTATATTATATTATATTATATTATATTATATTATATTATATTATATTATATTATATATTGTCAATATGCCACTATAACAACAGATTATTATTATTACTATTATTATTATTACTATTATTATTATTGTTAATAATCATATTATTATTATTATAAGTTTGCAATGGAGTGTTTTTTTAAAGTCTCTTCTGCAAACCAAGGCAGGCAGATTTCATTTGATCAATAATGCAATTATTTGGTTTAAAATCTTTTTTTTCTATTTGGGTATATTTTAAAATTTGATTATATTTTAAAAAAACGTTGAATTTAAATCATTTCATTGTCTTCATTGCGTCACTGGTCTGAGCCTCGGCTGGGTCAGTTGGCATTTCTGTGTGGAGTTTGCATGTTCTCCCCGTGTTTGCGTGGGTTTCCTCCGGTTTCCCCCACAAGTCCAAAGACATGCAGTATAGGTGAATTGGGTAAGCTAAATTGTCCGTACTGTATGTGTGTGAATGAGGGTATGGGTGTTTCCCAGTGATGGGTTGCAGCTGGAAGGACATCCGCTGCGTAAAACATATGCTGGATAAGTTGGCGGTTCATTCCACTGTGGCGACCCCAGATTAATAAAGGGACTAAGCCGAAAAGAAAATGAATGAATAAATGTCTTCATTGCCGCATGATCCTTTTTTGTTTTTTTGACAAATACTTTCCTTAGGTAAAACTTCTTATACCAAATGATATATTCCTCATATTTTAATTAAACATGCAGGCTACAACGCAAATACTGCTGCATGAATCTCCGTCACATTGGTTTAGTTTAGGCAGTTTGCCACTGAGTTGAAGCGGAAAGGTTTTGAGGTCACAGAGGTGTGACGGTTAAACAAACGGCTCAGTCTACAGATTAAACCTTCAGTCGGTAGTAACCACCAAACCAAACTGCACTCCACCCTGCACTGCTTTACATCCTTAGTGCTGTATTTCAAATGATTACTTTTCTTTGATATTGCCCGCAAATACTCTGAAAACACTGATATTAAGACCAGTTTTCATCTATCATAGGTGGACAAAGGAGACACATTTCTGTTCACACATGGTGTCTCTTTTCCACTTTTGAACCACTTCTCTAATTGGCTGTCTCTGATCTTTCAATCTAATATTGCAAAAGCTAGCACAATTTTCTTACTATACAAAAAAGTTTAAACAGATCAATAAACACACTTTATGAATAGGCTATGCACCGACTAATGAAAATATAATTAATTTATTTTATTTCAGTCAACTCCTAAAACACACTTTATTCTGTTTTACACTTTTAGCATGTATATTCATTGATGGTTTTATTAAATTAACATTACAAACATTTCAGAACATCAAAAATAATCAAATTAAGTATCTTTGAATAAAGAACAAAGGATAAGGAATTGATCATGCAAAAAGACCTATCACTCAACAATACGCAACAGTTTTCGAGGCTTAAATTCTGTATTTCTGAATGAGCCTTTGAATAGAATAAAATTATTAAAGGCACATCAAAAAGACTTTAACCATTAAATAAAGATTTCACAAAGCTGTGTCTTATAAAAAAAACTCCAGTTCAATGGCGCTACATGAGAGCTGCTGTTTTAAGAGAATGAAGCAGCATGGCATATTTAAAAAAAATCTCATTTGCAGTTAAATGCATATTTAATTTTTTCAAAATAAAAAAATAAAAATATCAGGACTGGTAAAACAACTGTAATGAGTTGGAGTACAATGGAGTTGAGGATCCAAGTGCAGTTTATTAAGAGAATCATCAGGCAGGCAAAGGTCAAAACAGGGACAGACAGGAGCATGCAGATAATCCAAAAGCGTAGTCAGAGTACAGGCGAATAATTGGGACAGGCGGCAAAAAACATAAACAATAAAAAAGCAAGGTCAAAACATGACAAGGCAAGACAAGGAAAAGCTTCGTAATGCTCACTTACAGTTTATCAAGGAGTGTGTGTGTGAATGAGGTGTCTTCATAGTTTTAGCAATCAGTCCATCGTGAGCTTCCAGCTGTTTGTGTGTAATCAGGGGTAATCAGGAACTGGTGTTTAAGTGCAAAAACTTCTGGGAGTTGTATTCAATATAGTGGCAGATGTGTAGTTCTCCAGCAATCTGCACAGGCTAGATCGCTGGTGATCTTGACAACAACATTTTACTTTATACATTGTTTCACCTCCAATACAAGATTATCATCAACAAAGTTGAAGTATGTTTCTGCTTTTACAGTGCAGCTTGTTATTCATGAGAGCAGGTGGTGTTTAGCTGCTGTTCAAACACATTCTACATGTGCGTTCACACTACAAGAGCAATCTGGTCAAATATGTTTTCAACCACCTCTGGATGCGGTCAAAATGGACAAGCTCAAAACATTTCACACCCCATTCACACTTGTACTCACGACTAGTAATTAGATTGATTCAAATGAATCTTAATACCAGGTGTAAACAAGGCCTAAATGCTCTAGTGCTGGGGCGTTCATTTGTTCATTTTGAACGAATCTTTTGTGACTCAAGAAATATGAGTCCTCCCTGAGAGGACTCATATTTCTTGAGTCACATAAAAGATTCGTTATTTTGCACGTGCACATTTAGGCAGGTGGGGTAAAGGATGAGTTCCTTTTTTGAGTCTTATATTGGATTTGAGTCGTTCGTTCATCACGTGAAACACAGAAGCCAATCATGCAGTCAGAGCCAGAAAAATATTTGATCCGTTCATTTCTTAAGTCCTTGGGTTTGTGTCATCTCTCTTTACATGCTGTCATGTGATGATCCAACGACTTTTATTACTTGTTTGTGTTTCGTTTGGGCTAGTTGTAGATGAGTTTGGAAGGGAATAATATTTTGGCAAATTGAACAAAATGACTCGAAAAAAGATTAGTTCATCTCGCTGATTGAGACTCAAAGGTCAGAGTCAGTAAAATGATCTGAACTTCCCATCACTAAAAAAATGCATCTTAATACCAGGTGTGAACAGGGCCTAAATGCTCTTGATTTGATTTCTTCTTCTAGCTGTAGATGCCAGTCCTCCACCATCCCCTCGCCTGGTGGTGGAGCCCTCTGGTGGGCATGTTGTGCCTGGTCAGACACTGTCATTTTACTGTCAGGCTCCAGATGACCCTCAAAAACAGTCTCCAAAGGCTTTCCTTCTGCTCCGGAGAGCCAAAGGAGGCCCAGGCTCCCTGATCGCCCCAGCAAAACTGGTGTCTCAGTCCCAGGAGTCTCGTTTCAGTGTGACGACCGAGGGACAGGAGGATGGTGGAGAGTATGTCTGTCTTTATCAACTCAAAGTCCCGAAGACTGTGAACTCCACAGCCAGCCAGCCGGTGCACATCACTGTCATAGGTGAGGAGACTGCTGTGCATGCTATTTTCAATATAGTTTATGTCTGTATCATGCATTTTTATTTAAATTATTAAAAAACATGAAGCAGCAGAAAAGGCTAACTTAAAGGGATAGTTCATCCAAAATTAAAAAAAATGTACTCTTCTACATGTAGTTCCAAACCTTTAATGGTTTGTTTATTCTGTTAAATACAAAAGTTGTAAAGAAAGCTGAAAACCTGTAACCATTGGCTTCCATAGCAGGAAAAACAAATATTATAAATGTCAATAGTTAAAGGTTTCCAACATTTTTTAAAATATCTTCTTTTGTGTTAGGGGAAAGGTAGAATAAAAATGTACATTTAGATTTTTGATTGAACTATCCCTTTAACAATAACTACTACAGGTTTGTTTGGTCATTCTGTGGATTTATGATCGAGATCAAAGAATCTTTTTATTTTTATTATTTTGATTATACCAGAATTTAACAGTAACTATTCAAAAGCATTTAGATCATGGGAATATTAATCTCTCCAATGACAACTTTACATACGTTCTTGAAGGTCTTTATTCGGCAAAAACAACCTCATGGATGTACTTTATCCCGCTTATTACATGGCTACTTAGCACAAAACATTAAAAAATTGACACAAAACATTAGACTGAGCCACAATTGTTTATTAATTCTTTAAATAAAATCAAAACTGACAGAAACGAAAACAGCTGATGGAGTATAACGTTGCACTAACATGCGCATTATTCAGTCACAAAATGGCACCGAACAGTCAAAAACGCAAAGTTGACAAAAACGAAACGGGCAGAATAAAGCACAGACTACTTACCTGTATTATTCATTCCAAAATACCGTGCCAAACAATCAAAAACAGCAATAAAAATACCGTGTGACTGCCAAGCAGATACATATTAATCATGCAAGTATACGGATTTGAACGTATTCACTTTCTGGTCAAGGTAATTCGAAGTTCCCGGATAAGCCTGCTATATTTAGAGGTTGTTTACTTGGATTAATAACAAACCTTGGATTGTCGTGACTGACCAATAAGAAGTTAGTATTCCAGAAAGCAGTAAAATAATATGTAATAACACCTAGTTTGCTCGTTGGCACTTTTGCAAATGTTCTCATATCTCTATATCTGTGTGTTTCCTCTCACAGAGCTTCCAGTTCCCACATTGTCTTTATCCCAACATGAAGATAAGTTACTGGAGTGTGTTGGGTCACCTGCATATCCAAAAGCCTTCTTCTCTTTATTCCGCGTGGGTGTTTTATCACCTCAGGCGACCCATCAGGCGTCGCTGACCCAACACAGTGCTAAATTTCCCATACCAGCACGTTATGAACATGGCATGCAGTATCAGTGTCAGTACAGCGTGTCACTGGCCAACACACAAGCATACTCCAAAATGAGCACGCCACTATCTGTGCCATGCATTACAGGTGAGTACTGTGCTGAATGTCAAGTGATATCTCATAAATGGACCCTAAATTTAAATTTATTGCATAATATTTCAGGATATCACGACTGCACTCAAGCCTCTACAGGTAACTCTTAAGTCTTACTATCTTACCACAGTAATACAACAATTCAAAGTGGATTTCTCAAAATATTTTCTTTTTTTATTGTGTGTGTGCGTGTAAAGGCAACACAGATCTGGCTCTGATTATTGGCTCTGTGTCTGCGGGTGTTTTGTTCCTCATGGTCGTGTCACTCCTGGGCTTTGCTGTACACAGACATCGTGAGTATTCAATATAAAAGTCCATGTAAACTGGAACATTTGTTTCAGTATGTTGATGTACTTCAACTAAAACCGAATGTTGATTAGGGGGCGGGGCTTTCATTTTGCCCATCATTCCCACATAGCAAAGTAAAGGTAATAGGGGCGTGGTTAAAGGTCCAATGAAATTAAGTGAAGTTTCACAAACTAATTTCGAGAGGAGCATGTGATATGATTGATCGTGGCTGGTCTCCCTTCCGCAATCCTTATAAGCCAATCAGATTAATCCAAACTCACTATAAGTAGCCTGTATAAAACTACTCCCTTATCTTATATTTCCGAATAAACCACCCATCCACCCCATCTTCCCCCTTTTCCTCTTTTACCAGGGGAAGCTTTCGAAAACTACCTGATCTCGTACCCCCTTACATGCTCATTGACCAGACGGGAGCCCTGGGGTCAATGATCTCCTAGCACAGGGTTCTCTCCCGGATGCCAAACCTACTATTATTATTATTTTTTTTTTCTTAAAGGCATTTCGCCTTTATTTGACAGGACAGTAGGATGACAGGAAGTGGGAGAGAGAGGGGGATTGGATCGGTTAAAGGTCCACGAGCCGGGATTCGAACTCGGGACGCCCGGAGCACTGTCGCACTATATGTCATTGCACTAACCACTGGGCTATCGCACAGTTTTTTAGCTGTTAGTTTCAGCATGTTAGTTTTAAGGATATCTATAAGCTAGTGCGCACCAAAATAGTGACAAATCTCACGTTTAGAAAATATAAACCTGATATAAACATCCAACGCTTGCAGTTTGTCACTTCTGCCTAAATGGATCAAGGTTTTTTTTTACGTCACCTCTTCATACTTCATACGTCATATTTCAGTTTCTCATCAAATCTTGACCAGTCAAATGCTCTCTAGTATCTGACATGCCCCACTTCTTTGCTTTTCGTTTGATGTGTTTGAGCTCAACCACTTCCATTGGCAGAGCTGTGATTAAAACAAAAAGCTATTGAGCTGTAATATTCAGTGATGATTGTTCTCTCAATCCATTTAATTTACATTGGACATTACGTTTACATTTTTTTTTTCATTCATGCATGTGTGTTCATGCTTTCCTTATTAATGTAAATTGCATTGTAATCTCTACCTGTTTTTTGCAGTCAAAAACACAACAGAGAGAAGGAGACAAAGGTGAGACACTAAACTGGAGACTGTACCTGAAAATTATTCAAAAAATACATTTACATTTATCCATTTGGCAGCCTTTTTTAAACAAAAAGTGAACATTTTGAAATATTTTGCTTTGCTATCAAAATATCAAAATATCTTTTATAATATTATTGTTAAACAACATTACTGTATTTTTAAATAGAAGAGAGTGAGCATATATAATTGTATATAATGATATAATTGTATGTGTGTGTGTATATATATATATATATATATATATATATATACATACATACGTGTATATATGTATGACATTTTTTTAATTACATGAATATGTATTTAAACCCAATACATTGAATGAATACAATCTTTATTGTAATTTATATAATCGTACACTTGCTAATATGAGTCATATGAATGTAATGCAAATTAAACTTGTCCCACAGAGAACAGGAAACATTCTGGCAGCATGTTCACTCCAAAGATCACATTGTAGGTAAGTCTTTGTAGCAACTTCTCCAAAACAAGTGCTTCACTCGTCATTCTTTCGCTATCACACATACAGTTGAAGTCAATATTATTAGCCCTCCTGTATACTTTTTCACCAATTTTGGTTTAACAGAAAGAAGATTTTTGTTCAACACATTTCTAAACATAATAGTTTTAATAGCTAATTTCTAATAACTGATTTCTTTAATATTTATCATGATGACAGTACAGAAAATTTTACTAGATATTTTTCAAGATACTTAAAAGTGCAATTTAAAGGCTTAACTAGGTTAAATAGGCAAGTCATTGTATAACGGTGGTTTGTTCAGTAGACAATGGGGAAAAAATGCTTAAGCGGGTAATAATATTGACCTTGAAAAATGTAAAACCTGCTTTTATTCTAGCCAAAATAAAACAAATAGGACTTTCTCCAGAAGAAAAAATATTATAGAAAAATACTGTGAAAAATCCCTTGCTCTGGTAAACATCATTTGGGAAATATTAGAAAAAGAAAACATTTTTTACAGGAGAGCAAATCATTTTGACTTCCTAGTCATTTGCACCATAGACATTTGATTTGTTCCTCTTTTTTATCAGACCTCACTCTACGGCGTGTTGACTTTGGATCTGAGGTAATGATGCACCATTTTAAAACCTTATCTTGTGATTTTCTTTTCAAAAGTACAAAAGTTACCAGTTTGCTAATTTGTTTAGAGAAAAAGAAGCAGATCACAGAATTAGATCTCTTTACGTCATGCTGTGTTTGCCAACACCCTCATGTTGCATTATATCCGCTTTAAGAAACAATTTAATATGCACTTATTTCCAAACTGCAGGACACAGAGCGACGGACACTTCAAGATAAAAACTCCATTTCAGAGCCCATCTATGACTATCCCATGAGCACCTTCAAGAGCCCCTCATTTCTCTGATGTCTGTCTGTCTATCTATCTATCTATCTATCTATCTATCTATCTATCTATCTATCT
>CAIGQW010055671.1:2349959-2385699 GCA_903798125.1 Danio choprae | reverse complement strand
ATTTACATCATCCCACGACGTTTTTATTGCATTTGTGACATCATGTTCAGGATCAGGGAATGTCACATTAACAAAAGAATTTGCTCAATGACTTTGTCAAACTCTAGTTTTTGGTGAAAGTCAATCTCATCCCACGGGAGTCCTGTGTAATCTGACTTTGCTTGCCACCTCATTCTTCAAAAGGGGAAAAAAAAAAGTGTTAATGTGTTTGCAGCTCCGTACCAAAAGTTTAGACAGCGGACTCATGTGTGAAATGAGTAAACAAACAATTCTTAGTCTCTTAAATACTTAAATTTATTAAACTAGCAATAAACTAGAACATTAAAAGGGCTTAAAGGGGTCCTATTATGTGCTTTATACTTCCTGTAGCTATTAAATTCTGCTGTTTGAGCATGAAAAATATGCCCAAGAATAACAAAGGGGGTTATTCTCTATATCAATCAGCACTGTTTCTGAGCTTTATCAAATGTCTCCTTTGAAGTTCTCAGTTTTTTTTTCCTCAGTAAGTTCAAAAATTCTGTTTATATGCTTATAAGTTTTATATGCTCCTTTATAGCCACAGAAAGGGCGACATGGTGGCTCAGTGGTTAGCATTGTCGCCTCACAGTAAGAAGGTCACTGGTTTGAACCCCAGCTGGGCCAGTTGGTGTTGGTGTTGGATTTTGCATGTTCTCCCCGTGTTTCCTCTGGGTGCTCTGGTTTCCCCCACAGTCCAAAGACATGCAGTACAGGTGAATTGAATAAGCTAAATTGGCCGTAATGTGTGTGTGTGTGTGTGTGCGTGCGTGCGTGTGTTTTAATAGCACAGACCCCAACGAAAATGTGTCGGGGACCCCAGAAATTTTAAAGATTGTTTATTCAATTTTATGGAGATGCACTCCCACTGCAGAATCATCCCAATCCATCTAAAACCATAAATTCTTCCCAAATAGAGATATTAAGTCACCTGGTGAAATTGCATTCATATTGCGTAATGTATAGCAAAATAAAAAATTATGTTAAATGTTAAATTTTTCCAATTTCCGTGCAGCTCTAATGTATATATATATATAATTTGGGATTGGTCATCAGAGAAGATTTCTGTCAAAATCATAACAAATCTTTTGACCACAAGTGTGTCTTGTCAGATGTTGCATTATTTGTATTATTAATATTTGTTTTGTTTGTTTGAAATTATGTGTACTGTGATGCTTATTTAAAAGCTGAAACATTTGTATTTTTTATAAAATATGTTTTTATGACTAAACTAGTTTCCACTGTGGTTCTGAAGTTCATTGTATTTTTTCACAGTGATATGATTTGTATATTTTTCTGTCAGCAGGGGGCTCTGGACTTCTAGATATAACGTGAGAATGACGTTGCCTTTGGAGACGTTGCAGTTTTAATACATTCTGGTCTCTAATTCATTGTAAATCTTTTAATAGTTTAAACCATCTAAAGTTGAAAGTGAAAACTTGAACAACTTCTCGTTGCAGATGCTTTTTATTCTTATTAAGCTCACTTAAAGTAGTTCTTAAGAATTTCTGTAAGTTCCTCTTTGTTTATAATGAAACCTTTGAAAAAGGAACACTTTATTTCACATTCACCTCAGAACTACATTCCATTTATGATATTTAACGTTCATTATGTGATACTACTAGATATGTTTGTGTTCCTGTAACTTAGTCTGTCCTTACTGGAAGTCTTTCATTTACAAAACCATTTATCATAAACCATTTACAGCTCCCTGACAAAGTCTCTTGCAGGCATATGTTTGACTGCAGTTTCTTTGTCTTCTGACGCGCAGTAACCCTGCATTTAAGCTGAAAACATAGTTCAAAACAATGTCCAGTCACTAGACTACTGTAAACAAATCCTGATTACAGGGTTTAGCAGAAACTAGTCTTTTGTCAGCAATCGAGTAGTTTCTTCTTAAGAATAACGTGTTATGAGGAATAGTATCGACCCTAATATACAGTTGAAATCAAAATGATTAGCCCTCCTGTGAGTTTTATTTTTATTATATTTCCCAAAGACATTTAACAGAGCAAGGAATTTTTCACATTATGTCCTATAATATTTTTTCTTCTGGAGAAAGTCTTGTTTGTTTTATTATGGCTAGAATAAAAGCAGTTTTTAAATATTTTTAAAATAAATTTTAAGGTCAATATTATAAGCCCCCTCCAAGCAATACTTTTTAAAATTGTCTACAGAACTAACCATCGTTGCCTCACGGTCGCGCAGTGGGTAGCACAATCGCCTTACAGCCAGAAGGTCGCTGGTTTGAGCCTCGGCTGGGTCAGTTGGCATTTCTGTGTGGAGTTTGCATGTTCTCCCCGTGTTGGTGTTGGTTTCCTCCGGGTGCTCCGGTTTCCCCCACAAGTCCAAAGACATGCGCTATAGGTGAATTGGGTAAGCTAAATTGTCCGTAGTGTATGTGTGTGAATGAGTGCCTATGAATGTTTCCCAGTGATGGGTTGCAGCTGGAAGGGCATCCGGTGTGTAAAACATATGCTGGATAAGTTGGCGGTTCATTCCGCTGTGGCGACCCCAGATTAAAAAAGAGACTAAGCCGAAAAGAAAATGAATGAATGAATGAATGACAAACCATCGTTATACAATGACCTGACTTGTCTAATTACCCTAACTTGCCTAATTAACCTAAGTAACTAGTTTAGTCTTCAACTGTCACTTTAAGCTGAATACTAACATCTTGAAAAATATCTAGTAAAATATTATGTCATCATGGAAAAGATCAAATAAATCAGCTATTAGAAATGAGTTATTGATACTATTAGGTTTAGAAATGTGTTGAAAAAAATCTTCTTTCCGTTAAACATAAATTGTGGGGGGGGAATGGGGGGCTAATAATTCAGGAGGGCTTATAATTCTGCCTTCAACTGTTTATTTTCATGTATTATGTTTCATGTAGTGAGTAATAGCCTATAGCTATCTGTAAATATAAAAGGTTTGCAAGGTTTCAAAGATTTAAGTGATTAATGAAATGGAGTTATTGTCTCTCAACAGAAAGAACTGTTTCTGAACTGCCTGAAAGAAGTTGTCAGAAATTCCATTTTCACTTCCATCACAAACCTACACACACAAACACCTACACAAACCTACACACACAAACACCTACACAAACCTACACACACACAAACACCTACACAAACCTACACAATTTTAACAGTTTTCCATAATGTCATGTGGTTTTTATTGGCTGCAGTCAAATGACATCTGCTTTGACCCAGTTGTGGGGCCTTTACATGCACAGAACTCACGCTTGAATTGATATGGTCACACCGACACCATTGTTCACATCACTAGCCACATGAACACTGTCAGGACAAAAGTGAGTGTGAAGTAAGGAATTAGCCACACTGCTCATTCCTTATAATTTCATATTAGCCTACAAGCTAATAGTGGTGTAACAATACACCAAGATGGATGGATATATCAATCAATTGACCAACGATATGATGTAGCAATCGATTATTTGCATAAAATATCAATACCTCCATATATTTTTTTTAAGATACACTTTTATTTTGACACTCCTCCACATCTTCATATCCATCTATTCTGCTAAGCAATGCTTTCTGGTATTCGTTTTTATTCATGTTTTGGTAATTGTGCCAATTTAAGACATTTGTATTATTTATTTGTCATATGTTTAATGATGGAATTTTTTTTTTGTTGTTGTTGTGAATGATACAAAATGCACAATGTTGACATTACCAAGACAACAAAAACATGTCATAAATCTGTCATAAACATGATTGTCTTGAAGCCATTATAAATATGTCTTGAATTTTATAACAGCATCATTAATATATATATATATATTTATTTATTTACTTATTTATTTATTTATTTATTATTATTTTTTTTTTACCACATCTACCGTGGTATGAGCTGAATTTGTCATTAAATATGAATGGTGCTCTTACAAATGATTGAAGAGTAATCACATTTAATGAGACATGAAAAAGTGATCAGAAATATATATTCATGACAATTATAATGGCCTCATGACAATCATGTTTATGACAGATTTATGACAAGCCGTGTTGTCTTGGTAATGTAATAATAAGACCAGTTGTGATGTATTTATGTCAAGTTGTCATACCAAACAATGTCATCTTTGCATTTAAAATGACATAATTAAGCAAATGACACTTGATAACAGCTGTCTTATGAACACCCCCTTCAAGTAGAGTATTTTTCTGGTGAGCTGGGTCATCTTCAGAATGCTGTATATTACACAGAAAAGATCATTTTTTGAGAAAAGGCAACCTACTACAGCAGACAGAGGCTTTCAAAACAATACTAGCAACCATTAGAATGGCCTAAGTGCACTTTAAAGGTTAGCTGGATGTGGCTCACTGAGGACTGAAAGCAGTGGGCAGCTTTTCTCCAGTACTATTGATAAGTGAGAGCATTCCCATGCAGACCTCGCTAATTGTGCTGAGAAAGAGTGAATTAATAATTTAAAGGCAACTAGAGAGTCAGTAAAGCGTGCTGCGTGTGTGTATGTGTGTGAGAGTGAGAGAGATCTCGGTCACGACTAATCTCGCTCGTGCCTGGACGTTTTCATTGTGCCTGCAGTAAGCATCGTCACCATGGCTACTGATTTGAATGCCCACTGGTGAGTCATGGCAGTGGAGTATTCAGACCTCACAGCGGGTTACAGTGCGCTGTGATGTCACTAAACAAGCAAATGCTTTTTTATACATGGAACGCTAGAACGTCGCCCTCTTTAATTGTTGCTTTAAAGATCAAAGCCATAGTTTCGGCCCTTAGCATTACATCCTGGTCATTATGTCTATTGTGAAGTCAGCGATCCAGTTTCGGACCCCTAGAGCCAAACCTCCATTACAATGGAAGTGATACTATAGTTGTGTCCCAAATGGCACAATATACATCATGCGTTTATACACTGTGCACTTGTGTGAACTTTATATGGTTGTTTTGTCATTCCTCATCAGTCTGAAAGCTCAATGCTTTACTACATACACTCAAAAAATACACTGTAAAATTAGCTGGGTTCCACACAACTGCTTCATGTTGTCCCAGCACAAATCAATTAAGTTAACCTAATTGTTTTCATACATTTAAGTGAATTGAACGTAAAACAATTGGGTTGTCCCCAAAAAACCTTGAAGAATTGTATTATTTCAACTCATTTTATATGAGTAGCTTGAACAAGCGGCAAAACAAATTTTCTGAGTGTATATTTTTGTTGCTTATTTAAACTACAGCAGTCAGCATTTGAAGAGGATCAAAAGAGTTTTTCAAAGTTGTCGTTAAACTATTGAAGAGCACCCATTCTTGTCTTGGGACAATTTTGAAAAAAATAATTGATCCACTTCAAATGTTGACTACTGTATTTATTTAAAATGAGCTGAAACAAAACAACTCTTGAGGTTTCGTTGGGACAGCTTAATTGTTTTATGTTCAGTCAACTTAAATTCGTAAAAACTAATCACAATCACAAATCGACTGTGTGGAACCCACCATTTTTTTACAGCGTACACTCAAAACATCATATTTGTGCTGCTTATTCAAACTACTTATTTAAAATGAGCTTAAACAACACAATTCTGGAGGTTTTTTATGTTCAATCAACTTACATTTGTTAACAAAGTTCAATTTGTGTCGGGACAACATGAATGAACTCTGTCTGCATTTTGTAGAGTGTAATTTACATTTACCTGTAATCATTTGGCAGTAGCTTTTATCAATGTATTGTTTAGTCAGTGTTGTTGTTCAAATGTTTTGTTTTTTTCGTAGGAAAACCAGTATATAAAGTAGAAAATGGATTGCTAGTGGTAGAAGATCAAAACTATTTGTGGGTGTAGAGAGAGAAAGAGGGAGATTAAATAAGAGAGTGGTAAGTATTAGATTTTTATTGTTATTTTTTATATTGTTTTTTTTAACAATCGATTTTCTTTTTTCCGATATTTTGTCAATTTCAGTGTGAACATGGGGGAAAATCTCGATACACATTACACTGTAAAAAGTGATTAGTTGAATAAAGCGAGTAAACCCGTTGCCTTAAAAGCGACAAGTTGCCTTTACTTAAAAAAAAGTGAGTAAACCTGTTATAGCTTGGAGCTATTGAGTTGACTACATTTTTATAATTATAAACATAGTTAACGTACTTTTTTTAATTTGAGGGAATGAGTTTACTCAGTTTTTAAAGTAAAGCCAATGAATCACTTTAAAAGCAATGGGTTTTTTACAAGTAAGGTCAACTAATTGCTTTTTACAGTGTTTTGCTAATATTTTCTGAAGCAATTTTATATCAATACACAGACATCCAAATTAATATATTGTAGAATATTTTATTATAATATCTGGTAGAATATTAAAATCAGTTTATTTACAATACACTTGATGGTGGTGTTGAATGTTGGAAAAGGACATTGCGGAAAGGACATGTTTTCATTAGAGTGTTGGTCAGTTTGATTGACAATCCTATTTTGCTTGAAATTTCATGGGAGATAAACTGAGAAATGTTTCCGCTTAGTTAAAACAGAAGTTTTCCTTTGGAGGCATAATTTAAAGGAATATATTGCAGAATACTGTCATACTGTTTGGGGACTCCCAGCCCTAAAATTATAATGTGCTCCAAAACCTATTAGAATAGTGAATATAAACCAGCTGAGATGGACGTTAAGTAGCATTCAACAATTAGATTCTGGACACAGCAATACATCCACAAATACCCCCCATTCCCCAGAAGCTGATTTAGACATTTTTATTAATCATGCCATTTTTATATTATGCATAATTCTATTTCCTGGCTGTTTGATTTAGCTTGTCTAATCAGTAATGAAACACCTATCTTAAATGTTCATTTGAATAAAATCCTTATCTAATCTTACAGTATTAGACTGTTTTGTTACTACTAAATGAGCAGCTATGTTTAACTGATTATAAATACATTCAATATGACACTGAAATCATTTAACACACATTAAACACTGCCCAACAGTCATACCTACCTACTCCCAATAAAAACCATGGTCTGGCTCTTTGATCATTTATACCAGTGTTTCTAGTGTGCTGGACTCCCAACTTCTCACTATTGCAGTGTCTTTGTGAGGCAACTGATGCTCTTTATCCACCAATAATGGCACGTGGTGGTTTCTTCGAAAAGATCGGAGAGTTTTCATTTGTTCATCTGCTGTATTTTACTGTCTTAGTCGCTGTCTTCAACATGGCCGTTCACCATCCCTGACTCCCAGCGCTCAAGTAATGGATTTCGCTGTCTTGGGATCTTTAGTGTTTTCTGGATTTATCAGAGCAGAAGAGTAGGAACGTTAGTGAGTGCGTTTAAAATTCAACACCTCTAGCACACGCAGCTCAGTTTAAAGAAGAAATCTGGTCAGAAATGAACAGCTTGTCTTCTTTGACTAAGCCTTGTGCTGCTCTAAACACATTTGAAAATTTTCCTTCATAAAAGCGATGAAGAATTGAGGAAACTGATAAATCGCTGACCTGTTTTTAATGTGCAGGGGATAATAATAATAATAATAATAATAATAATAATAATAATAATAATAATAATAATAATAATAATAATAATTCAAACCTAATAATAAATTATCCCAAAATTAAAATCCACACAATTTATTCTCCCTAACATCATTGCAACTTTGATTTATTCAATTTGTTAGGCACAAAAGTAGATGACAGGAAATTCACTTTGATATCTTCCATATATTGACCAGGGCTGTATCAAAAATCGCTCCCTATTTAAAGGAGCAGCCGTTTGTAGTGACGTCTGAAATCACAGTGGACATTATGAAGTGCACTCAATCAATCCCACAATGCAAAGTAATAACGAGTCTACAACACATGTACACTCAGCAGCTAGAAAATCCCCATAATGCCCTGTGAGAGTTCGAGCACCAAATTAATTTCCGCATCGGACCAGAAGTTGGCATCTAAAGCGGAAATCAAAAGTCTGTATTTCATTACTAATAGATTGCTTGCTAAGTTTTAAACAACTATCACTTGGTCTGACCAAGAAGTTGAAAATGTAATCTATCTGAAGGATTTATCGTCCAGCAAAGCACAAACAAAACGTGTGTGCTCGAATTCACTCACTCTTTTAATTTACTGCTTCAAGTGGACTAATGTAGGTAATAGTGAATGAGAGTATCCTAGATAGCACACGTACATTGCGGAGACGTCTTTGAAAGATCGTAACATCTGCTGAACATCACATTTGATCGGACGTTTTTATTTGTTAATGAGGCGTCTTTTTTACCTCTATACGCCGTCTATACGATGAATCTTGAACTTTAAATTGGTTTTGTTGAAAAATATAAATTATAATATAATAAAATAAATTTCTACAAATGATTCTTCAGCTGTTGTATTATTTTTTAGTGGAAAATACTTGAGCTTATCATATATGTGTAGACGGATGTATAATCAGTGTAACTGTTACTGTTATATATAGCAGTATGGATGAGGGAATGTCTATTCTTCTTTCATTTTCATTTCGGCTTAGTCCCTTTATTAATCTGGGGTCGCCACAGCGGAATGAACCGCCAACTTATCCAGCATATGTTTTACGCAGCGGATGCCCTTCCAGCTGCAACCCATCTCTGGGAAGCATCCATACACACCCATTCACACTCATACACTACGGACAATTTAGCTTACCCAATTCACCTATACCGCATGTCTTTGGAATTGTGGGGGAAACCGGAGCACCCGGAGGAAACCCACGCCAACACAGGCAGAACATGCAAACTCCTTACAGAAACGCCAACTGACCCAGCCGAGGCTCGAACCAGCGACCTTCTTGCTGTGAGGCGAACGTGCTACCCACTGCGCCACTGTGAGGCCCAGGGAATGTCTAAATAAAAAATAAAAAAAACGATGTCTATGCTACATAAATCAGATGTCTCACAGACCTAACATTCTAATAATGAACATTTGCGATGCATTGCATAGATATTGTTTGAATGTTTGACAAGGACGTCTATATGACGTTTTCCAGATGAGCAAACGCCCTAAATAAGACTACTCCCAGATGAAAACGCGGATGTCCAGCTGACGTATCTGCGACGCGTGTGCGCTATCTGGGATAGGGGGCGATTTTGGATACAGCACAGATGTCCAATTAACGTTTTTTTATTTTGTTTTATTTGACTTTTTCCGTATTTCAGCATTGCTCTGCACTAAAACTAGCCGTTTGTAACCCCAAAATGGCCTAATCAGCGGTAGCCAATCGTGTCGTAATATGTTTTGAAGAACAACATTACCATCCAATCACAGTGCGGCACCTGACGTCGGCGTCAGAGCGCGTGGAGGAGACATGAAGACGGGTGCAAAAGACATGTTTACCATATTTCCCACGAAATAGTAACATGAATGAACATTATAAGGTATGTTGAAAGAAAAAGTATAACTTTCTGAAATGTATTGGGTCTTATTTAATCGCCGAGACAGTGTTTAAACCGTGAAAGGAGGTCAGTAACAACTTGTAAACGGCATATTATGTAACGCTATTTAGCCAATCGGTATTCAAAACTCATTAGTACGCACGACAAATATATGAAAAATGAGCATTTCTGCAGAGTATTTACACTGTATTACATTGTATATCATATGTTATTGATGTTAAGGTTTTCAAAATCTTAAAACAAAGTATAATTCAAGCTGTCTGCTTCCTGAAGGCACGCTGAGATGTTGTTCACAGACAGTTCTCTTGAATTTCATTCATATTTGATTATACATTCAAATATGTCACCTAAAAATGTCTTATTGTGCACCCTTCTCGTATGTCACAAAATCAGACCAGATTTGAATATACTGTGCCTATATTCAAATAGCAGAAATGAAAGTTAAATGGATAACTTTAGATCTGCTCCCTCACAATGATATCTTATCACACAATTTGTAGGAATTTCTTTTTTGTTATTTGTTCTATATATATTTTTTTTAGCTTTATGAACTCCTGGACATGACCATTGTTGCTCACATTGCAAATCATCTGTCCTTTGTGTAAGAACATCATAAATCGCTCAGGGCCTCAAATTATAATGCGTTTTATAGCTCGTGTCCAGTGCAAACACAGCGTTTAACATCACCTTTTGTGTTTGACCAATGAAAGTCATACATTTTGGAATGACGTTTGTGTAAATAAATGACAAAATGTTCATATTATGCTGAATTACTCATTTTTAAGTGATAAATAAACACAGGAGTGGCATATGAAACCCCTACCTCATGTATAAACTATGTTTGTCTAAGCAAATAAAAGCTAACATGAGGTGGTGAACTGAAAAAAAGAGCTCCAGATCAAGGCAGTGTTCACTTGTTGGTTTTGATTGTGCTGATTGTGTTTCTGTTTGATTACACTTTCCCTGCTGAGGCGAATGATTATGTGGTAATCATGATAATACAGTCAGGATCTTTTTTTCTTAAGAATGCGGCTAGTATGATGAACTCTGGCATTAACTTCTGAGGAAAGATAAGCCACAGCGTCACATTTAAGCTGGTGTTTGCATAAGGAGGGTTAGTAAAACGTTGATACTCTCTGATCACCTTATGAAAGGCTGAAGAGCTTCGCTATCTGTTTATTGCTCAAATAACTCTGACCGCCAAATTCAGAGTTTGAACCTAAGCCAAAATACAACTACAATAAAGTGAATAATGATTTTTAAGAATGATTCATTTCAAACAAAAAGTCCTCTACCTCTGAGGTTTGTCCAGGTTGTTCATCAGCGTGGGTTGGTGGCCATGTTAGATCCAGTTTTCGCGTGGATTGATTCCGAACTATAAAACAGCAGACAGAGGGTTTGGTGAATGTACTGTATATGAGACATTAATGAATTGGATGTTTATGGAAATGCTGGCAGAAAAATCATTGAATTAAACGCTATAAATACTACAAATGTTAAACACAACACTGAGGTGGCACAATAATCAATATATCGACTTATCATGCAATACTTGGAGATTACCTCAATAATTTTTGCCATTGCAATATATATCTACAAATTCACAAATAACGTTAAAGCCATTTTATAATGACATTTACGTTCTACATCACTGGTGTCAAAATTTATGATTGGACATTTACCTAATATGATATTTAATCGTATATATTTAATATGTATAATAGGACATTTACTTTTTTTAACAGCAAATTATAGAATCTAAATAATCTTAAGTATTTTAAAGTGTTTATGGCTATTTGTATTATGCTGTTATATAAGCATTATATAATCAGTGGGGCAACACGGTGGCGCAGTGGGTAGCACAATCGCCTCACAGCAAGAAGGTCGCTGGTTCGAGCCCCGGCTGGGTCAGTTGGCATTTCTGTGTGGAGTTTGCATGTTCTAATAATGAACATCTGCGATGCATTGCATAGATGTTGTTTGAATGTCTGACAAGGACGTCTATATGACGTTTTCCAGATGAGCATATATTTGTCGTTTATTAATAAAGAGTTCCAGGCTATAAGGGAGTGAAAATGTTTTTCTAAAATTGTAAATAAATCATTTTGAATAATTAATAATTGAATTAATACAATACATAATAATTTAATGGTTACAGTAAATAATCAAGCATTTTATATAGAAAAACGGACTGTATGAAAGAAACCAACAAATTAATCAAATTAGATGTTTTCTTTAAATAAGGATTTTTAAAGTATGTTTAAATTGGATTAAAATAAATACACCATACAACACTTGTTACAATACAAATAACAAGGTGTACAGGTAACACATGTAATGCTAATTAAATTTACAGTTGCAATCAGATTTATTAAACCCCCGAATTATTAGCCCCTCTGTTTATTTTTTTCCCCAATTTCTGTTTAACGAAAAGAAGATTTTTTCAACACATTTCTAAACATAATAGTTTTAATAACTCATTTCTAATAACTGACTTCTTTTATCTTTGCCATGATGACAGTAAACAATATTTTACTAGATATTTTTCAAGACACTTCTATACAGCTTAAAGTTACATGTAAAGGCTTAACTAGGTTAATTAGGTTAACTAGGTAGGTTAGGGTAATTAGGCAAGTTATTGTATAACGATGGTTTGTTCTGTAGACTATCGAAAAAATATTGCTTAAAGGGGCTAATGATTTTGACCTTAAAATGTTTTTAAAAAAATTAAAAACTGCTTTTGTTCTAGCTGAAATAAAACAAACAAGACTTTCTCCAGAAGAAAGCATATTATCAGACATACTGTGAAAATTCCCTTGCTCTGTTAAACATCATTTGGGAAATATTTAAAAAAGAAAAATAAATTCAAAGGGGGTTTAATAATTCTGATTGCAACTGTAGATTGAATTAGAAATCATTCCCCCCCCAAATTTATACAGCATTTTAAACCAATATATAATAATATTACATAAAGTGAATCCCTATAAAAGTAATTAAATATAATAACTTTACAATGTTTGAATGCACAAAGATTTGACACCAGCAATATTAACTTACAGCTGATAGCAGTATATGTGCTACTGTTAAATTTCTAGGCTCAAATAGTAGAGCTTGGTGTTGTTGGCTACTCCAAGGTCACAAGGTTCAATTCCCAAGGAATACACATCTGATAAAATGACTGCTTTCAATGACTATACATAAAAGCGAATGTAAGGCCTACAATTGTTTTATAGGATTTGTTAGATGGGTCATATGTTCACAGTGGCTCAAATATTATTTTATACAGTAGTGTTAGCAATGCAGAAGTCATGGGTTTAACATGTGGAGATATGAAATATATTGTGATAATGAAGATGTATAATATTGACATTGTGGGCACTTCAAAATATGGTGAATAATTATTCATTATTTAAACTTTAAAAGTGTTTTGTAAGAATATTTACATTATATTTGCAGTGGTGTTAATAACAGTTAATTGTACATTTAGTTAACGTAATTCAAATGTTAGTCTGACCTACTTCATGCTGAAATATTCATTTGAAAAACTTTCATTAATCTTAGGTGATGTTAATTCTATAGTTAACGCCTAATAATGCATTAAAATTGTGGTTGTACAAGTTATAATCATTTATTTGAATCTTTATAACCTTTTTTCAGTTTAATTAAAGTAACTTTTTTTGCAGCTTAGGTCAATATTGTGATAATAATGTATACCGTGATATATAAGCATTGAGGGAATGTATTAACTACTAAATAAATCTTACATTCAAGGAAAACTCAATGAACACCATCCATCATTTCTTCTTTATCACTTTAAATAGAAGAATGTCTAATGTCAAAACCAAACTTTCACATGCTACTTGAAATCACTCACCTGACGTGGTCATTAGGTGGCCTGAGGGAGTCAAATTTGACTGTGGAGGAGGACTAAGAGTAACTTTGCTAGAGAATCCTGTTTCCACTTTTAATCTACTCTCAGTCTTCAAATCCATCCCCATTCTTCTGGCATCTTCTGGATCCACGGTTGCTCCCCCATAAAGACTGTTTCTCTGTTTCTGTAGTTCTCTTTCTCTCTCCTTTGCCTCTTTAATATCCAGCTCTACCTGAGAATGCAGATTTACAGAAGTGCGGAGTCTGAAGAATGGGTTCTCTGTCGTTATGCCTTCATCTTCAGTCACTTGTGTATTTGTGCTTTGTCTTGCACTAACAGGCTCTGCAGACGAAGCCTTCGCGCCTGCTGAATTCATCACTTTCACAGATCTGCCATCTGTCATTGATGCAGAATTGTAACCAGTTGGTTCTCCCGCAGCTGTGGGGAAAGAGCTGGCCTCTATGATGATTATCTGGCCCTTGATTCCCTCAGTCAGACCAGGTCCTCGAGCAGGAGGTGGGTTGCCGTTGGTGCCTTCATACTGGGATACTGGTATGGTGGGAGGATTTTGAGAGAACTGCATTAGGCGTTGTCTAACATTGACTGCAGAATCAACCTCCAGTATTCCAGCTGCAGATTCTACATAACTGGAGGCAGATCCTCTTCTCAATGCTGCCATTGATTCCTTTTGCTCTTGGAAGGATTCAAAGAGCAGCTTTTTTTCTTGAAGCTGTACCTCCGTTCCCTTGTCGTAGAAACCAGGTAGTCGGCCCAGTTCAACCAGAACCTTCTCCCTCTCTGTCTCGGCACTGATTTCCTTCTGCATCTTCTTTCCTGCAAACTGACGGTCCTTGTCGAGAGTTTGGCTGGGTCTTATCTGGAGGTCCTGAGATAGAATAGGTTTCCTCAAAGGAATTTCCACAAACTCATTGGTCATGTCAGTTGTATCACTCAGGCCTCGGGATCGCCGAAGACTCTGCTCTCTCTTCAACGCTAAACGGATCTCCCTGTCAATGGGAGTTTCATAAGGAGGAGATTCGGAGGGCTGAGGAGCTTCTTCTGTTGTGCTGTTCGGGGAAAAATCTGCTGATACGCCGCTATCGCTCTGGCTGTCATCAAAATGATCCACCTGCATTCTCTTGGCTTTCCCTTCTCCCGGATGAGGCTTTGTGTTTGACTGGGTCTCCGCACTCTGTCCTTTGTTTTCCCGTTCCTGTATTTGATCTTTAACCTCCAGCAGCTGCTTTCCTCCGGTTCCACCTGTCTGTGTTTGCTTTCGCTCTTCACCTGTTTCACTTGCCTCTCTCTCCTGACTTTCACTGTCCCTCCTCCTCTCTGGGATTATCAATGGCTCTTTTACTTCCATGGAGACACAGCCTGAGTTCTCTTGCTCTGGATTGGCTGGCTGGTCTGGAAATGTTACTAGGGGCAGAGCTTCACCACACACCTGTTGCATCACCTCATTCTCAGTCAGACAATATGAGTTGTTTGCCTCAAGCTCCCTCTGTTGGACATTTTCAGCAGTAACCCCAGATTCAGTTTTGGATTCACTTAGGGCTCTTGAAGAAGGTTCTGTCTCAGTGATTGAAGAGCTCCTGAAATACGGCACATTTTGTACCTCATCACGACTGTCCCGCCTCACCCACTGCTCTCTGGTGGTGGCAAAGTCCATAGACTTGCAGTCTATATTCAGCTCTTCACTGTTTTCTGATAGGAGCACAATTGAGTCAGAGTCGCCATGTGACTCAAGCTCTTGTCTCTCTTCTTCACTGGTCACCTTTGGGATTTTTGGTAAGTCAATGCTTTTGTCTACCTTTGTCGTCATAACAGGTTTTCCACCCTGAATGTCTTTCATAGCTGTTTTAACAGCTTCACTAGTCCCAGCGTCTTCCTTCACTTCACCCTGAATCTCAGTGGCCTGGCTCTCATTCTCTTCTGGTATAATATCTTCTTCCAGTCCTGGCACTGGTGGCCACTCTTGAGCCTGGTCATCATTTGTGCTTACAGTTTCCATAGTTGGTTTAGTGGCTCCATCTTCTGGTAGGGAGGTGGCATGATCATGCGGTTCAGGAGGGAATTGGTTTTCAGGTGTTTCTGTTTTTTCTAATCCACTAATAACTTCTGTGTCCTCCTCCTTATTCCTGTCCTGGGGGTCTTTCCTTTCATCTTTGTGATCTTCTATTATTGTAGTTTCTGTATCTTCAGTGAAGCAGAGTTTTCCTGCTTCACTACTGCGTTCACCTTGGGATTCAGAACTTTGAGGAGAGGTCACAGAGTCTGTTTCCATGTTGCACTAGATCTGTATGAAATAAATGGCAAAATATGTTATTTTATAGAAGAACAGAATGCCAAGGCTTTGTTTGACCGAAATGGTAATCAATAACGTTGTATTTGTCCTTCCTAGGCATCCCTTACAGTACTACTCGTCTCATCCTGTTTATCACTTTTATGACATAAATGAGAACGATGAAGGCCTTTCCATTCCACAGGCAATGCTTCCAGTTTTCTGCTGATTTAGGAAACTATAATCAGCTTATGTTTCAATCCCTGTAGCGCAGGAGGGCTCAAATTAAATTGTGTTATGATGCGATAGCATGGGATCCTTTAACTGTTGCAGTTTTTTACTTTTGGGTTCTTGCTTCACAATTCTTTGACCTCTGTTTCTTAATGAAATTCATTAGGTCATTTAATCTTTTACACCAATGCCTTCGAGTCAGATTTGCGCCCTTTTCCATTACGCTAACCTTGAAATAGGGCACCTGAAATATTTGTGTATATAGTTTTTAATGGCATTTTATTTCCTTTGTATCTGTCTGCAGACAACGCATCCTTTTACATCATCTGTACTATAGTCTCATTGTCCTGCATATTGATTCCTACTGATATTGCATTATTTGCATGCATAACTGAGAATGCTTGCTGAAATGATTATTGTTAGAAAAACATTAAACAGTGGACTGACTTTGAGTGGAACTTTTTCACCTTCACACTCAATGAAGTTTCCTTCTATTCTTTAAAAAGGTAAAATGTAACCAGGACTTCTGAGAATCATGTTTGCTTGCATACAAAATTAGATCCCCACGTTAATCAAGTAGTTATTTTTATGTCAACACTAAGCGAATAATTCACAATCAGATATTTGCACTGTGTATTGCATTGTCTACTGGACTTAAAACAAACACAAGGACCTGAAGGTGTGTCATAGCATAATGCTAATTACATAAGCAGCAGATTAATACCGTTTAATCAGATTATACTGTAGAAGAGAGTGACAAAACAACATGGAAATTCTGATTCAGGAATAATACAACAATAACACTGAGGTGTCCTTGTGGCACTTAGTCTCCTTATGAATTAGAAACGATTCAGTTGCACAAAGTATATAATCAAGGGTCATGACTGAATTTAATAAAATATAAACATCTTAACAAAACCTGGTTGAACAATTGCTATCTATACTAAACGCAGTGTTGTTACATAGAAAAATTATTTCTAATTATAATTTTTATTTATAAGACTTTCTAATTAGTAGGTCTGAAAAGTAACTTTGTAAATAAATTACTTATTGACTAAATATAACTTAAAATCCTGATAAATCTCAAATCATACAGAATATAAATTAAACTTTTAGTTCTTTTAGCTTTATTAGAAAAGAAAATAACACTTAAAAGTAGTAATGACACCATATTTTATACATACCCTGTGTGATATATCGACATTAATCTCTTACTCCATTTATAAATAGTGTTTTAGGCAAGTATATTTTAATTAACTTTAAGTTAGCTAACAATGAAACACAATCCCTTATGTTACTTTTTTCTGTGGAAAAGTAATCCAATTACTGTAACTAGTTACTTTGTAATTAATTACACCCAAGATTGCTGAACACTGCCTAAATCCACAAATCACATACACGAGACACAAATAATGCGTAATATAGCTTTCAGTAAATAAGTTCATTTCTTGCATTTAGCATGCAAACTCTTTGTAAGTAAAAAACAATGCGGATGTTACATTAAGTAATCCTGCAATATTAAAGCTTGTCTTTTCATAAAGTAATAATTGCTGACATTGTCACGTAAAATTATACAACTCCAATAAAAAGCTACTTAAATGTCATGGCCCATTCTTATACATGAAAACAACTTGAATAAACACAAAAGACCTACCAGCTGATGAGATATAAGAAAGGACAGACAGATGGAGACAGAGGTCAGCTGAAAGACACAAAAAATGGAAATCACCCACCTGTTACACCAAGAAGCTTTCTGAATTGTGTCTCTCTTTCCTTTTCTTTCTTTCCCAGGTTTCCTTCTCTCTTCAACTCTCTCACACTCTCTCTCTCCACCCCCTGCTTAGTAATGAAGGTTAAAATCTGCGCAGCTCTTTTCACAGGCCTTGCATCACTAATCCAAACAGCTCTGAAAGCTCAAAGTCAGAGTTTGAACAGTGAAAGCCGGGGATCTCTTTCCATACAGAACTTTTAGGCTTACTCAGATCTCTTATAAACAATAGAGTTTTACTATATTTATTAATGTCAGATGGTTTGCCAAGATACATTTTAATATCTGTTTGCAAAAATTAGCATTAGTGTTATGCGTGAACATGAATGGAAAATCAGTGTTAGCATATTTAAGGATAAATGACTGTTTTAACTCATTAATAATTGTTCATTGTGATATTTAATGCTCTAAATTATAAACAATATAGTTTTACTGTATTTATTAACATCAGACAGTTTGCAAAGATACATTTTAATATCCGTTTGCAAAAATGAACATTAGTGTTATGCGTGAACATGAATAAACAATTGAATGATAGGGTATTTAAGGATAAATGACTGTTTTAATTAAATTCATTAACAATTGTTCAACCCAGGCTTATTTTGATTATGTACCCCTATATACATTTCTGGAGAGCCCCAAAAATGTCCCAGGAGGTATGTTTTTTGCAGTTTTTGTTTTCGTGAATCCGCCCGAGGGCACTGTGTAGGCTTTTTGAGATCTCATATTTCTCTCGCGAGTGCCATTCACGCCTGCTGTTCTCGAGTAAATCCACCAGAGGCCGCTGTCGACGAACTGACTGACCGATCAACTGACCTACCCTCCTCCTTCCCTAAACTCAACCGATAGTGTTTTCAAAAGCACCGATTGACCAGCGCCCACCCATTTCCCTAAACCCAACCAATAGTTTTAAAAAGCACCGATTGACCCGCCCACCCACTTCCCTAAACTCAACTGACAGTATTTTCAAAAGCAATCCAGAAAAAGAAATGCCCTGACCAGATTTTTTACCACGTTTTTAGATTTTACCACATTCTCACCCTGTTATTTACTTGTTTATTTAGTTTTTGTGGCTTTTTTTGTCTTACCAGCTTTCTGGAACCGTTTTTCGCCAGACTCAAACCCCGTTGTCATGGTCAACATTGTTCTACATTCAAAATCCTCCGACATACGCAGCGAGCCACTGGGCAAACTGGTAACAGCGGGAAAGCCGTCCACACTGAGGTAAGTGGTCAGCTTTTAAGCATGAATAGAAATGGGCTTATACCGCCCCGTAGCATTTGTTTTAAAGACTAAATGCTGCCATACGTTCCTCTGGCTACGTAATTCGCGATCTCCAGAATGTGTATATAGAGCTACGTTTTCAGAATAAGCCTATGTTTGTGATATTTAATGCAATAAACCTTGCTGATCAATTGGAAATGTGTTGAAAAGCAATAAGCACTGAAACAGTTGAATATAAATATGCAAAAAGTGAAACTCAGCACTGCATTGTAGAATATACTATATTCTTTTTCATGTTTTTTGATGAAAGCGTGCTCGCTTTTTTGTTTTTGTTTGTTTTTTTTTAAAAGGCATTACTGTTTGATCCTCTTTTATTCATAATTTAGATCCATAAAAGAATGCTGTTTTATGACAGTAGGCTTATATTCTCTTTGTATGCATACTCTATTCATGCTCTCGAGTAAGAAGAATAGACAGCCTTTGATTAAATTTCATCAGATTAGTTTATTAATCCTGTAACTCTTCCATTGTAAACGTTCTATACAAAATCCTCACCGCTTCTCGTTCAGCACTTTATTTCTTCTGTACAGGCGCTCAGTTAAGGCACTGAGAATTTGCATCAAACTGTCTATGCTGAAAAAAACAAACAATTATGGTCCTGAAAACTCTGAATAATATTGATTACATATGGATACGGTTTAAATGAACATTAACAAAGCAGTGTGTATAGTAGTCATAAACAGGGATAGTTCACCCTAGAATTTGAATTGTCATCATTTAGTCAAGTTAAGTGGTTCTAAACCGTTCTGTTTTGTTTTAAGAAAATGTTTTGTAAACCGGTAGCTATAGTATTTTTTTCTTACTAAGTCAATGCTGTTGATTTCCAACATTCTACAAAATATCTTCTTTTGTGTTCAATAAAAAAAAGACCTATAAATCTGTGCAACTACTTGAGGGTGAGTAAATTATACAATTTTTTATTTGTTTTCATGTTGTATGCATTACATTTTTCTTTTTTTTCCATAAGTAGAGAAGACTTAGCCTCTATTTCAGAGGTCGCCACAGCGGAATGAACCGCCAACTATTCCGGCACATGTTTTATGCAGCGGATACCCTTCCAGCCGCAACCCAGTACTGGGAAACACCCATACACTCTCACATTCTCACACACACACACTCATATACTACGGCCAATTTAGTTTATTCAGTTTATTTATACTGCATGTCTTTGGACTGTGGGGGAAACCGGAGCACCTGGAGGAAACCCACACGAACAAGGGGAGAACATGTAAACTCCACATGGAAATGCCAACTGGTCCAGCCGGGACTTGAACCATGGACCTTCCTCCTGTGAGGCGACAGTGCTAATCACTGAGCCACTTCAAACAAATGTGAAAAAAAAAATTGTGTTCTGCAAACAGAAAAACTCAGTTTGAAACATTTTCATTTCTGAGTGAACTATGCCTATAAGGTTTAAAAACACTTCTGTCAGGCAGTTGAAGGCACTGTAACAACAATAAAAGCAATTAAACCTCAACTCAATCAGCAATACAAAACAAAAAACTCAACACTTATAAAATCACAGGCAACCATTCCATCTCTTTGTTTTGATTCATAATCAAGGCACAAAAGTGGCTTATAACAGAGTACGCCACAACTATTGTAGACGGTGAACCTATTAATTACCCCTGTGGGTTGAATCCCACGGCATTTATAAAAACAAAATATTTTGATATGCTAGTGTTAAAACCATCAAGGTCTCTGCGGGTCGTCAGCAAAACACTCAAGAGTCGCCAAGCATAAAAACTGCATCATAATCAGACACCAGAGGTCGGGAAATGAAACACAGTATCCAACAACATACACACTTTCCAGTCCTTTCCAGCAAGGCAGTGTGCTTTTTTTTTTTGCATCATATTTCAACACACTAAGGGCAAAGTGAGTCTGGTATGCGTCAGTCCATTATAAACACTCTGACGCCGCTTTAAAGTAGCATTGAAACAGCTGAAGATCAGAATGTCTTGATTCAGAGTAACAGGCATGAAGCAAACAGTCTTCAGCAGATCGTTCACATGATGGAACAGCACTGGCAGGTTTTTCGCTTTGGTCCTCCTGTTTCCTCTGCTCGGTTCGGGAGGCTGGTGTCCAGCTGGGCCGCTGTTTTGGAGGTCAGCAGAGGCTCTTGTTCGACCTGCAGTTTTTCAGTTCCTACATTAGACTCATCCAGAGGAACTTCTTGAAACCGGCTGAGGGAGATGCATGTGGAGGCCAAAGCTTCTTCGACTTTTGTGACTTGCGATTCTGTTGTGTCTATTTCCACTTTTGGTTTGGTTACCGGAGACGGTTGTGTTGTGTAATTTACTGAAACCTGCAAAGCCTCCGTATCTACGCTTAAATTCTGCACTTGTGTATCAACAGATTCGAGCTCTTTTTCCATTTCACCTTCCTCATTCAAATCAGCAGAAGTATCTAAGGTTACATTTTGGACTTGTGTATCAATATATTCCTGCTCCTTTTCACCTTCCGCATCCAAAACAATCTCTTCAGGGGACGTATCTTCAGCTTTCTCCATTTCATCTTCAGTCTCTTCTTTTGAAGCCATTGATTCTGTGCTTGCGTCTTGGTTTTTATCATCCGTCAGTTCTTCCTCTGGGATTTCTTCCCCTTCGTCAGTGATGATGACTCTTTCTGCTCTGATTATGGCTCCTCCATCATCATCCTCATCTACTCCCTGCCCGGGCTCTGCTTCTTTGAACCCAAGGAAGGTCATGGTTATGCCGGCAGCTCCTATTCCTTGAGCAGGATAACTGGAGAAGCCGTTAACAGAAGAGTCGTCTCCATCCACATTTCCATTAGTAACGGCTGAAGATGTTTTGGTGTCTGTTTCTGTCTTTGCGTCGGTGGGTTCGTGTTCCTCGTGATTCACAGCATGCACAGAATCATCTGCAAACAAAAAAAAAACCAACAGCGTGAATCAGAAATGAGCCTCAGTTTTGATATCCGCACATGATAGCAATAGGGAAGCTGTCTTTGATTTGGCGAGGCTACGCTTTGATTCTATAACTGATAGAATATTAAAGGCTTGTTCATGAATATTAAAGTATAGAGGAAAGAAAGTAAAGCTGCCAGGGAGATGGAGATGGGCGGAAAAGAGGTGATGGTTAGAGAACAGCCAGATGTAGATGATGGCCCATTCACACCGAGGATAAAGACAGCAGTCGAAAACTGTTCATCTGATCAGCAAACATGCAAAAGTTCACTTCAAGAATGAACAAAATTGCATCAATAGCTATGTTTCCATTTTGGATATGCATTATATTTAGATATAATACCAATATACACATACATTTTGATCATGCGCATTAAGAATGTATGCGCATAACTGAGTAGGATAAACTTTTTATTCGATAAGAAAAAATGCATATAAACTACGGTGGAAACACTTGCTGAACAAATTCCAGCATGCGCATTTAAAAAAGTCAAGTGATTTTGTTATAAGAGATCATGCGATGATAAATGTGTGTGAATGGACAAACCAGCAGGCTGAGCACACTATAAAACCTCTGAATTGTTGTTTTGGTCATTCTAAAACGCCGTAACCATTTTAATATTAGTGTTATTATATTATTACATCCAGACTTGTCAAGAGTGTCTGTGCTCCGCATTTCATGCCTTCAAACGTCACCACATATTCATTGCTAGTCGGCATTGTCTTCTGAGGCGCAAGTTATTTATTAAATAAAGAAAAGATTCACGCAGCTTTTCCTACCGCAGAAAATTCTGTTTTTACTTTTGATATTTGGTGCCAGTTGATCAGGAAGTGACCGTTTTGTTCTCTTTAATCCATTGGATGGAAACGCTGCTTTATTTGCACGTCTTTTATGCAATATTCCAGTTTTGCACATAAATTTAAGTCGCATCTTTGCATGGAAACACAGCTATTGACGTTTGGTGTTTGATGAAACCGCAAACAGAAGGCATGATCGGTATAATTATAGCTCTCAAAACTCATTCAAGCCACAGAAATGTAAATGGTTTTCTGTTAACAACAGTTAAAAAAAAATTATGTAATTGAACAGATGCACTTTTAGTAACTCAGAAAAAAATATGATTTTTCAGATGGTTTGCGTGGTACCAGCTGTCTAAGAAAAGAAAACATTTGGATATATTTTTTACCTTTCTTTTTCTCTTTTCCGTTCTCCACAATGGGTCCATTAGGAGTCGTCTCAGCAACTGCTGTGTGATCAGAAACAAGAATGATTGAAAACACTTTAAGTCACAATTCACGTTATTAACTACTGACTTATTACCTGCCTATTACAATATAACGGTTTATTAGTACCTATAAAGTATGATCTTATTCTATTATATAAACCTAAACCCAACTACTGCCTTACAGTCTATTAACAACCAGCTAATTAGTAGTTTGAGCTAACTTAATGGTTTGTTAATAGCATGAATTGTCAGTTAAAATAAAGTGTTGCCCAGATTATTTAGATATTATAAATTGTATTGTCTTTTAAAAACCATATTATGGTCTATTGATTATAAAATTATTCATTAATTAAGCCTTAAATAGACTTTACCCTCAGGTTGAATTTGTTGACAACAATATATATATATATATATATATATATATATTAGTTTAAGGTTTGCATTTTTTTAATGTTCATATTTGCTGTTTTTATTTTTTTTTACATTAAAACAGTACTACGGTTAAATACTCTGTCAAAATGCCTATGCTTTAGAATGTAACTTATGACAGTAAAGCTGATTTTTCAGCATAATCCTTCAGAAATAATTGGAATATAAATATATAAGGTTAATTAATGCATTTACCAGCTTGAACAAATATTAAACAATACATTTATTACAATGTTCATTCATCTTAGTGAAAATGCATTGTTCTTAATAACTCAGTTCATTAACTAATGTTAACAATCACAACTTTGGATTTGAATAATGTTGAACTATGATTAATAATGAATAAATACTGTGCTTGTATTGTGTGTTCTAGTTGATGTTAACAAATACATTAACTAATGGAACCTCATTGTAAAGTGTGACCTTTTTATTTATAAAGTAACATTATTTACAGTGTTTTATTAATCAATTTGTTGCTGAAAATATCCAACTATTATTTTTTTTTTAATATTAAACGGATCATTCTTAATTCCTACTTCTTGTTCATTTCATAACTTCATAAATCCTAAACAAATTAAAACAAAGCTAGATCCTTGATCAATAAGTATTCTTCACTGTTGGTTCATGAGCTCTAATGCAATGGCTAATGTTATCAAATTTAACCTTACTGCAAACAAGCTAACAAGGATTTAATTCAACATAAAATAACCGCAGTATTGTATTGCATATTAATGAGATGGACAGCAGTGTAAGTGAATCAGACACACAGATGGTGTTCGGCTCAGAGAACACACACACACACACACACACACACACACACACTCACCTGTTTCCACACACTCCAGCAGCGGCTCGTCCTATTGGTTAAACAGAGAGAAAAGGTCAACAGTGGTCGTTAAAGAGCACACGTCACACTCTTTAGCTGTTAAAGTGCCTCATTCTGCTGGTTAATGTTTCATTCGAGTCATGGATCATTTATGGTGGAACAGCTCAACACTAGAGAACTTTCCTGTGATAGTAGGAAAGTGTGTGAGTGGGATATATAGACTTTTTTTAGACTTGCAAGTGTAATATATTGACTTTTTTTCTTCCGGAAGGGCGCTCGTTTTTGTGAATTGTTTTTGATTAGAACTTCCGATTCAGAAATGACTAGGAATAATAAATGGCAGAAAACGGTCAAACTACATTGAAGTGTGTTCATGACAATACAGTTTCCATTAAAAAAGTAGAATAATATAATAAGAGAATATTAGTTTGCAACATCAAGTAGCATATCAAAAGACACCCTCTCATCTCTCTGACCCCTGCACCAGGTTGCACATTTGCACTACAGTCACTTTCGTAATCACTCCATGTCTCTAGAAAACATTGTGCATTTTAAATGTGCTTCATATAGGTGAGTGGGCTTGACAAACCACCTGTAGAAACACTCTTCCTTCTTATGCACCTGACACTTTATCTAAACTCCATCTTACAAGGACTCAATAAGGAAAATGATGTTTACTATAAATGTACCACAGTCATGTTGCTAGAAAAATAACTCTTTTGCACAATATCCAACCTTAAATACCTTTTTTGCACAATATTCACCTTTAATACCTCCTGCACAACATTGTTCAGTCTCATGTAAAAGTACTTGTATGGCCTGTCTTATATGTATAGTTAAGTATCTTATAGTACATGTTAGTTATACATCAACCAATCAACAGGTTTTCAAAAATTATGTCCAGTGTTGTTTGTATTTAAGATTAATTTATACAGCACTGTTGTCCTGCGAGACACGACATTTCATTACTCTGTATGTCCACACAATGTAGCGGAATGACAATAAAACTCGACTTGACTTGATAACGAGCTGCTGTTAACGTTTAAAAATCAATGGAAGTGAATGAGAACGAAAAACAACAAGGTCAATTGAAATGCCATAAACTATTTTAAAAGCTACACTGTACCTAATCTGAATTGTTATAGTTACTAAAGCACAACAATAAAATGGTCCCATTTCATATTAGGTGTCTTTATCTAGTAGCTTATTAGCCTACATAAATGTTCATCCTGTATAGTTTTTATATTGTAGCCTACATGTCTGTTTCTTTTGAGATGAGGTGGTGTTATGGTGAATGTTACGGTGTATAGCTGAAGCCACTAAATATAAAGAGGAAACATTTTTGCTGCTTGAAAGAAAATAATCATTAACTGATATAAAATGTAGCCCAATCTGAAACTTGTTTTAGTAACCCACATTTTTATTTCAGCTATACTTATTTTGAACCATTTAAAATTTTAATGACCTGTAACATGAAGCCATTTTGATAGGATTGTAAATTTCACCCAAGACATATTAGTGTGATTTATATTGTTTTATAGCTCGGCATTCCTCTGTTATTGTATAATATTATCAGTAGTCCCAGATGGAATCTATGCAGAGATTTTAGCCCATTTTTGAGTCTGTTTAAATGTGTGTAAAATGTATATAATATTCATTCATTCATTTTCCTTCGGCTTAGTCGCTTTATTTATCAGGGGTCGCCACAGCAGAATGAACCGCCAACTTATCCAGCATATGTTTTACACAGCGGATGCACTTCCAGCTGATGCTCTTACTGGGAAACACCCATACACTCTCGCATTCACAAAAATTCTACACTATTGCCAATTTTTGTTTACCCAATTCACCTATAGCGCATGTCTTTGGGGGAAACCGGAGCACCCGGAGGAAAATCCATTCAAACACGGCGAGAACATGCAATCTCAGAAACAGAAATGCCAATTGACCCAGCCGGGGCTCGAACCAGTGACCTTCTTGATGTGAGGTGACAGTGCTAACCACTGAGCCACCATGCCAACACGTATATAATATATAACACATTATACTTTCAGTAATATAATATTATAAAATGCAAATATTTAGATGATTTATGTACGATGTCTTTTAGTAGATACATTATATGAGAGACTTCGTTTGAGATTCGTTTACCAAACAAGTGCTTCTAACTGGATTTGCATTGTAAACCTAAAACGTTAAAAAGTCATTATTGTTTATTTATTTCGTATGTTAAGTTTTTAGTTACTATACTCTAAATATTATTCCCCATAAGTCTGCAGATTTTATTTTATTACAAAATTCTGAGCAGAAAAGGCAAAAAGAGCATATTCTGATTCTGTCTGGCCCTGATCATCAGTCATCATATTCACGTGAAGCTCTTCTCATTCACTGAATAAGCGCTAATATTTTTTCACTCACTCTGATTAGATAATTAGGGGATATTTTTCATCTTGTATTGGGTTTAGAAACAAAATGATGGTTATTGCAAGATTTATTGACTAACAGACAGAAACATCAGCTTCAGCTGCCACAAGGTGGAGTCAAGCCAACACTATTATTCATATTCACTATTCAATGCAGATGGTTTAATTAATGCCAAACTCAAAAACATAACATTCATACTGCATGACGTCTAATATATTTATTTTTCATGATTATAAACCATATTTGAGCTCTCAGAGATATAGAACTTCATTAATACAAGCGTATTAACAGTCCACTCCTAAATATAGCATAAAGGAAATCTATTTTGAGAAGTTCAGATGAGCTTTTTAAAGCAATATAAATGGGAAGGAGTCAATATCTTACAGGAGTCAAATTCATCAGTGCTGTGGCGTGTTTTTCCAAGTCAAAATAAAGTTAGCTTGTGGTTTAGAAGACCTCCATACAAGGCTGTTTGTTGCAATGGTAATGAGCATAAAATGCAACATTCCCTTTTTGCTTCTTAAAAGCAGTTGATAATGATTTCAAAGAGTTGTCTATCATAGAGTGAAGTGCATAAAACTTACTGACAAAATGTTTGATGTTGCATTCAAAATAATAATAGTTTTGTTCACTGTTTATAATAAGGGTCACTCGCAAACTTTTCAGCGGGAATCTTGATGTCAATTTAAAAAAAAGTCAAAAACATATCAAAAATGCTAATTGAGTTGATGTCAATTGACAACCTTGGTCAAAACAACATCAAATTGACATCTCTCACTGACATCAAGAACAAGTTCTAAATTGGTTACAGGATTACTGTTCTGTAATGGATTTTTGACGGCAATGTTTGATGTCATTTTGACTAAGGTAGTTTACATGCATTGTAGGGACATTGTACATGTGGCTCTGTAAGATTTTTTTAAAGGTTTTTGATTTTGGAGTCTCTTCTGTTGACCAAGGCTGCAGTTATCTGATTTAAAATGCAATTAAAACTGGGTAGGGCTGTCACCTCACAGCAAGAAGGTCTCTGGTTCGAGCCTCGGCTGGGTCAGTTGGCATTTCTGTGTGGAGATTTCATGTTTTCCCTGTGTTGCTGTGGGCTTCCTCCGTGTGCTCCGATTTCCCCCATAGTCCAAAGACACGCACTATAGGTGAATTGGGTAAACTAAATTGTCCGTAGTGTATGTGTGTGAATGAGTGTGTATGGGTGTTTCCCGTTGATTGGTTGCAGCTGGAAGGGCATCCGCTGCGTAAAACTTATGCTAGATAAGTTGGCGGTTCATTCTGCTGTGGCAACCCCTGATTAATAAAGGGACTAAGTCGAAAATAAATGAAGGAATGAATGAATATTGTAAAATATTATTATAACTGTCCTTTTGTAATATATTGTAAAATCTAATGTACTCCAGTGATAATTGTTTTTAATTTTAGTATAATTATTCAGACTTAAATGTCAGATGATCCTTAAGAAAAGTTGACACATTCTTCCATGGTTTCTTTAAGGAAAGCATTTGAAAAATAAATCTTTTATAACTTAATGAATGTTGGCTCAGTGGGTAGCACTGTCGCCTCACAGCAAGAAGGTCACTGGTTCGAGTTCCAGCTGGGCCAGTTGGCATTTCTGTGTGGAGTTGGCATGGGTTTTGTCCAGGCGCTTCGGATTCCCCCACAGTCCAAAAACATGCGCTATAGGTGAATTGGGTATTGAGTGTGTGTGTGTGTAAATGTGAGAGTGTATGGGTGATTGCCAGTAAGGGCATCAGCTGGAAGGGTAAAACATATGCTGAAATAATTGTCAGTTCATACCGCTGTGGCGACCCCTGATAAATAAGGGACTAAGCCGAAGGAAAATGAATGAATGATGAATGTCTTTTATGTCTCTTGATCAATTTAATACATCCTTGCTGTATGAAAGTGTACAATAACAAAATCTTACTGATCCTAAACTTTTGCACAGTAGTATAGGTATTAAGAAAAATGATTTAGGAGTTCAAATTGCTGCAAAGCTGACATGAGCAGACGTGTGTGTTGAGCTGATCATACAGTCAGTCAGTCATTGAATCTTACCTTATGGTGTGTTTGCACGTCTGTGCCAGATTGAGCAGAAGTGCCGTCTATCAGCTTCTTCAGTTTGACTTCTTCCTCTGCCAAATGCTCAGATGTCGCCTGTAATCTGATGCACAAACATGCATGCCACAATTTATTTTAGGTTGGAAAAACATTTTATTTTTCAGGTGCATGTTCACACTTCTAGTTTGGCTCTTTTGCACCCCACCCCCACCCCCCAATAAAAAAAATCTATAATAACACATTTAGTCCTTATTCACTTTAGTCAACGTTTTGGTCGCTTACAATCATTTGAAATAATCGTGATTACAATTTTGACCAAAACATAATTGAGCAACCCTACTGCTTCAATTTGTGTTGAGACAACAAGAAGGAATTAAGTTAACTTAGTAGTTTTTACAAATTTAAGTGGATTGAATATAAAACAATTAAGTTGTCTCAAAGACCTCAAGAAATTTGTTGTTTCAGCTCATTTTACATAAATAGTTTGAACAAACAGCAAATGTCCTTTTTTTAGTGTAGGGGGTGGGGTTTTATTTTTACACTCATCCTCTCATCTTTCACTCGCAGCAAATTAACGTTTGAAGGGGTGATGCTAAGCACATTTTGCTGAATCCATCAAATTCACTGTAATGTTTGCGGACTGACGATGCTGAACACCGATATTGGGGATCCAATTGCAGCATTTATTTAGCAGAATAGTCGTACAGGCAGAGATCAAAACAGGTGCAAAACAGTATAATAAGGGTTATCCAAAGTCGTAGTCAAGGAGGCAAAGGGTCAGGCTATGAGGCTAAGGATCAATACATGGAAGAACAAGGCGGGGCTCGGAACACGGAAGATCAGACATGATAATACTTAGACGTGAAAACATTACAATAATCGCAAGACTCAGTCACGAGGTGTGTGTGCGTGCAGCTTAAATTGTCTGTGTTGTCAGTCTCTGATGATCTTCGGGCTGTGTGTGTGTAATTAATCAAAAGCGGAACAGATGTGTGTGCATAATATGGCGGATTTGTAGTTGACCAGCTAACTGCGTGTTTCCCAGTGATCTGCAGCCGTTAGAACGTTGGTGATCATAACATTTACATTGTCAATGATTTTTCGATTTTAATTTTTTTATTATTATTTTTTTATTCATTTATTTATTTATGTTTTATTTTTTTGATTGAATATTTCAGTGTATTCTGGATGCAACGATGAACCGATTTCATTATTAACGCGCTTTAATTGGTCACAGTTAATCGTAAAGGCTTCTCAACACGCGTTTCTGCACACAAAAAACTGCTGCAACTTAAAGTTATGCCAACTGTGCGCTAGTTTAAAGTTACGAGCTTGTACACCGAGGCTAATACTCACGCACACTGGATTAACTATGGCTGAGGCTATTAACTAAGGGCCGTTCACATATCGCGTCTTTTGTGAGCGCAAGTTTGTTATTTCCAGTGGAGGCGCGCGGCTTAAGTACGCATATCGGGAGTGATGCGTAAATGGCGTGACACACTCACGCTTTCCAGGCACAGCTAGTTGAAAGAATGCTGCGAGTCACGTGACACGTGACAAGAACTGGACCGATCAGCTTCATACCTTGTTTGGATTATACACATTTTTATTCCAAAGAGAGAAAAAAAGAAAATATCAAACAATTTTGTAATATAGTATGCCTTTTAGACAGAGGTTCAGCAGCCTTTGACTGCATTTGTTCACTTTAAAAGGGAAATACTTAGCTAATATGTAGCTTAGATTTACATTAGATTAATAATTTTTTACATTTATTTTTAATTTATTTATTCATTCATTGTTCTCTCATTTATTTTTAATGTAAAATTATTAGTTATGTTAAAATGGCAAAAACATTTTTTCACTTTTTTTTCCCAAAGTCTGAAGAGAAATGGACTATTGTTTGTTTCTATTATTTTTCTGTGCTGTATTATTTAGTTACTGAGCAGCAATAAATAACACCTTAAAATATAAGGAGTTTTTATGTGATTTTTTTTTTTTTTTTTATTGCAGGTACACACATTGCGATATTGATGCTCAAACGATATACTGTTCAGCCCTAATCCAATCAATTCCTGCGCCACCATCCTGTTTCACTCAGAAATACCTTATAAGAGTAAAATGAGTTATTATCGCTCGCTTTAGAATCAACCCTAATGTACTTTTTTATTAGTAAGCTTTAGGTGTTGCTAAAAACTGTTGCCTGACTGTGGCTAGACAGCCTACAATTTCACTGCCACTTCCCAAACAGGCTCCCAGAATATACTGTAGGATTTTAAGGATTTATTACCAACCAAAACCTGCACTTATTTACCCGCTCGCTATTCTCTCTGGAAATCACGGCGTGCTTTATAGCTATATAAAAGCGCATTGTAACAAATACGGCCATTAAACGAACGGGGATGAGAAGCCTCAGACGGCTGTTTACACACTATGAAAGTGTGTTCCCTATAGGCCCGTGAGTGGCTTATTACTGCCAAACTTTGCTCTGACTAATTAAAGCCCTGATTCGACACAGAAGAACATCTCAGCGGCCGGCTTATTACAATAATCACCATCTCCTTCAGTCAAGCAAATAAATGCTGATGTGCGAAGCAGGAACATCAAACACCCCTCCTCGCTCACGAGCACAGAAATACCAGGATATTTTGAGGGGATAGAAATCATCACCTGCTTGGCGCTCCACTTATTTGGCAGGAATAATTAGTGGTGTTTGTGAGGAGAAGCATCATTGTTACTACTGGAGATGTAAGATTAGAGATTTGAAAAAAAAACTAAACCCTGTGTATTAAACTTATGTAATATGGCATAATGATAGTGAAAAAAGGAAATATCAAAAGAAAACACTGTTTTAAATAGTACAAGCTAGAAAAAAAGAGGGATATACAGTAGAGAAGCATAAAAGTGCTTTGATCGCATCAACAGGCAAAAGAAAGTAGAATCGATTATCAATACGAAATTGAAAATGACCGACAAAACAAATGAAATACAGTTGAAGTCATAATTATTCGCCCTCCTGTGAATTTTTTTCTTTCTTTTTCAGATATTTCCCAAATGATGCTTAACAGAGCATTTTTCACAGTATTTCTTATAATATTTTGTCTTCTGGAGAAAGTCTTATTTGTTTTATTTAGGCTAGAATGAAAGCAGTTTTAAAACATTTTAATGTCAATATTTTTAGCCCCCTTAAGCAAACCTTTTTTTTCCCCCGATTATCTGCAGAACAAACCATCGTTATACAATGACTTTCCCAATTAACCTAGTAAAGCCTTTAAATTGCACCTTAAGCTGAATACTAGTACTGTATTTTGAAAAATATCTAGCAAAATATTATAATGTTATTACAATTATTATGTTTAGAAATGTGTTGAAAAAAATCTTCTTTCCATTAAACAGAAATTGGGGAAAAAACTATGCCGGGGGGCTAATAAATCTGACTTCAACTGTATGTCAAATTTGAGATTTTCCTCACAAATGAGTTCATGAAGCCCTTGTCTAGTGATCCCAAAAGTCCAAAAGCAATTAAACCGCTAACGTTTTCTTTATTTGTACTTTTTTGAGAGTGTACTATAGCTGTATTTTTTGGTTATAAGGGGTATTGTAAATTACGCATGATTTATAGAGAAACATATTAGACAGCTAAACAAAATAAAGAAATAAAAGCTTTGACAAAATGCTAATTGCATAAGTCTGTTTAAACATATTTTTATTTGAACTAAAATAAAAAAATATTTGAATAAATGATCGTCACAATCATAAAAACTTTTTGTTGTTGTTGCTATTTTCAGTCGTCACCTAGTGTAAGAGAATACATTACAATACATAAGAGTGTCCAGATCCTTTCAGTTTGATCGCTATTATAGACATAGACCAAACTACGAACATTTATCCCAGTACTTCTGTTATTTAAATGTCTGTAAAACATGACAATAATGAGTAATTTTACATTTTCATGCTGTAAATTTCCATGGCAGCTGACTAAGTTTGTAATAATAATTAGAATTTACTCAAAATTGGCCTCTCAATTTCTGTCAATCATCTGCTGTGAAATAAAGCTTGTCATTTTGTTGTAAAAAATATTATTTACGTTTTTAACAGCATAAGCAATGTCCTTAAAACAACTCGTATCACTTTAGCCACCGCCATAAGCGCTGAGGTAATCATCCACAACCTCAGGGTTAATTAAATACGACAATTAAAAGCGTACTTGTTAATGTGTGTCTCTATCTCCTGAGCTTTGGAGCCCCAGAGGGGAGATCGGGGTCCTGCACTGTCAGGAGATGTTGGAGGTCCTTCCATCAGCCACTGGTCTCTCAGGGACTTTCTCTGTCAGAGAAACAGGCAGAGGTAATTAAAGTGGCCTGTACATTATTTAAATATATCTCTTATCAGCAGTTCACACTCACAGCCAAATAAAGAAGCTACAGCACACTGCTTACTGGAGCATACTGACACCAAAAGTGACACAATTACGTTTCAAATGAAACAATGCTGTCCTGTTCAAACTGCTGAAATTTGCACCAAAAGACACAATGACTATGAGATGTAGCAAAACATGAAGGTCAACGGGCAAATACGACCATCCAGTGTTCGGCTTAACTCCCATGAGTGAAAAAACAGCAACACTTTGTCAAAAATGAATTGCTAATTAACTTGCTCCTGTTTGCTACCTGTTTGACTGATGCCTGCCTGACTACATGTGTTAATAAACTGCACGTGGATCCTCATTTCAGTTGGCCAGCGTCCTTTCATTACAAACACACTGTAATAAAGGCTGGGTTCCACACAATCAAGTTGCATTGTGACAACATGAAGAAATAAAGTTATACTTGTACGTTATTTATACGTTTTAAACGTAACTTATACGTTTTTACATATTTAAGTAGATTGAACATAAAAAAACCCTAAAAAAACCTCAAGAATTGTGTTGTTTGAGCTAATTTTAAATAAATAGTTTGAACAAACAGCAAACGTCATTTTTATTTTAATGTAAAGTCATTTGTTTGACCATTTCATGCAGTCTTTAAAGCAATACAAATCTAGAATCAGAAAAGTTGCAGTGCTCCAGGAGTGAATAAATCAGCTGCAAAACATCTTACACAATTTTGAGAATGCCAAAAGGTTAAAGTCTGAAATGAAATTTCCTGCTGTGCATAATGTACTTTCCCTCCTTTGGTAATTTCAGCTTCTGCAGCAAAAACAAGTAACGACTCGTTTCTGAAAGGATACATCAGAAGAATCAACAGCTAGAGTGTTTTTTGTGTGTTTAAGCAGTAATGAAACATGCTCATGTCTGTTCTGACGCACTAATGCAGATCAATGGGAAACTTCATTAAATGCACACAGGAAATGATGAACATGAAATCTGAAAATAAAAGACAACTAATATAAGCTAACACAAGACAAACAGTACTCTGGACATCAACTTACTGCTAAACATTCATTCATTCATTTTCCTTCGGCTTAGTCCCTTTATTTATCAGGGGTCGCCACAGCGAAATAAACCGCCAACTTATCCAGCATATGCTTTACACAGCGGATGCCCTTCCAAACATCCATACATCTTATTCACACACATACACTATGGCCAATTTAGTTTATTCAATTCACCATGTCTTTGGATTGTGGGGGAAACCGGAGCACCCGGAGGAAACCCACGCCAACACAGGGAGAACATGCAAACTCCACACAGAAATGCCAACTGACCCAGCCGGGACTCGAACCAACGACCTTCTTGCTGTGAGGCGACAGTGCTAACCACTGAGCCACCTTGTCGCCCCTTACTGAAATCAACTGAAGTCTAGGAAGCGTACTTGTCACCATTTCCTTACTGCAGTCTTCCTACTTTTAAAATGCATTTTTTATGTATGGTTTTCAAAATTCTTCCAGACTTTCATTCTTTAATAGAAAAGCTATGTTAAAATAATTATAATATATTATCATAATCTTCAGTGCTCTGCCTCATTTAAAAATGCTTATTTTTATGCATGTCTCACAACTTTGCCACAGATAAAGGTTGATCAGAAGTTACTGAACAATGGATTCAGGCTCACTGCTGACACAAAAGCAAAAATCATGCTTTGATCATAACTATGTCCTAAGTCAAAATGATTTATTACAATTTTTAGTTATGCCTTTAGTCAGATGTGGCCTATTTATACTTATTTGTTTCTTTTTTTATACAAATGTGCCTAATTTCCTAAATCTTAAAATGTTTGATTTCTTATTACTGTTTTTTTTCTCCAGTTTTCACCTTTTCTCTGTCTGTTTTCAAACCAATGCATTTTTATTCACTTATTCTTTTTTCATTTATAATTTATCTCATGATTATGATTCACTAAAACATACTTTTTGTTATGAGGTGGAAACTATCAGAAATACATTCGATGTGTGAAAAATCAAGATAAAGCTGTAAATACGGTTAGTGATGTTTTTTAGTGTGCAAATGTTGTTTAAATATTAATTATGATGTTTCATAACATCCATCTTTGAGTCATTTCATTTGAGGTGCAAATGATCATAATGTTTGCTAAATATGTCAATAATACTAACAGGAAAAACAAGAAAAAGACTAGCAGTGTGAGTGTGAATAGTTTGCTTAAGGTTTTTCTACATGTACTGTTCAAAAGGGCCTAATAGTTAAAGTAACACCCAAAAATGTACACACCTTCTGTGTATGTATATATATATATATATATATATATATATATATATATGTATATATATATATATATATGTATATATATGTATATATATGTATATGTATATATATGTGTGTATGTATGAAGAAAAAAATTCTTGGAACCAAGAAAGAAAACAAAGGATAAGGAAGAGGGAACGCCAAACTGGAAATATTATGGAAACAATGGAGAGAGAGAACACACACACACACACACAGTCAGAAGAGTCATGAAACCTTCAGGATAACATTCCACTTCTCAAGAAGGGTGTGTGTGTGTGTGTGTGTGTGTGTGTGTGTGTGTGTGTGTGTGTG
>CAIGQW010055671.1:2307116-2349949 GCA_903798125.1 Danio choprae | reverse complement strand
GTGTGTGTGTGTGTGTGTGTGTGTGTGTGTGTGTGTGTGTGTGTGTGTGTGTGTGCGTGCATGCAGGCCTTTCATCTGTGAAATTAAAGCCTGTGACGCAGCCTGTTTAAACGCAAATGTGACCTGATGTGTCTGCTGCAAAACAAGGTCACGCAGATTAAGTGTGTGCGTGTGTAAAAAAAACTATTTAAAAAAGCAAATAACCAAAATAATGTATGTTTGTGTGTGTTAAATTACCATAACATTGCAAAATAAGCACAATAATGTGTCTGTGTCTATGCATGTGTGTTTGTGTCTTATATTAGTATAAACACTTTAAAATAAGCACAATAATGTGTCTGTGTGCAAGCGTGTGTTTGTGTGTGTTATATCACTATAAACACTTCAAATTAAGCAAAATAACTGCAATAATGTGTGTTTGTGTGTGTTAAATTACTATAAACACTTCAAAATAAACAAATAACTACATTAATGTATGGTCTGTGTGTGTTAAATTACTATAAAACCTTAAAATTAAGCAAAATAACTGCAATAATGTGTTTGTATGTTAAATTACTATAAACACTTCAAAATAAGCAAATAACTACAATGACATATGGTCTGTGTGTGTTCATTTACTGTAAAAATTTCTAAATAAGCAGACAAATAATATTAACCACAATGTGTGTGTGTGTGATAAATTACTTTATATTATATACTACGGGGCTGTTAAATGCTTGATTCTCATTGGCTGATGAATATCTTAGTGCGCAAGTGTCCAAAAGTAGTTCCAGCAGGCCGCTTTTGACCTCAGTGCAGTTGCATATCACTGCGCTGAATGTTTTCAGTTATGTCACAGACACAGCAGTCAAAAATTACAACAAAAGTCTTTAAAAAGTCTTTGAAATTAGTACCACAGACAGGAGCACAAAGGAGTACAAAAGGAGTACAAAGGAGTACAAAAACCTGAAAAATGTCTTAAACTACAACATCTGAACAGTGTCTAGAGGTGTTGTGACCGTAGTTTAAATGGAATAATTGACGCCCTTCCATTGAATTATTAGTAAATAATACACATCCAAGGTGTAACAGCCACTCCACAATGGCCCGCCATCAATTATTCCTTACACAAACACTTCCAAATAAGCAAATAACTCCAATTGTTTATGTATGTGTGTGCGTGTGTGCGTGTGTGTGTGTGTGTGTGTAAAATGTGTGTGTACTGGTTTTGGTGGTTTACATGGACATATTTGTATAACGGCCTGGGTATGACCTTGGTATTACAATGCTGAAATTCTTTATGAGGACATGCCCTGTGTGCTTGTAACTCCAAATGCTTAAAAATCATACTTAACAGGATCCTTTTTTCTAAAGAATTTACCACAGGTTTTCTGTGAGATTTGGGTTTAGGGGTGGGGTTAGGGTAAGGTGATATAATAAAATACACCTATTGTCCTAAAACACAAAAATCTATGTGTGTTTGTACATACAATGGGGTCTTTTGTGACTTCGTGAATTAATTGAAATGGCTTTATAAGCTTTTCCAGACCGGTAAGTTATTTTCCAAATTTTTTTTCTCATTTGTTTTTGAATTTCTTTGGATGTCGGCATGATGTCTAGCTTTTGAGGATCTTTTGGTCTACTTCACTTTGTCCATCAGGTCCTATTTAAGCGATTTCTTGATTGCCATTTGTAGATATCGGCTCTCACTGTGGTTCGCTGCAGTCCCAAAGCTTTAGAAAGTACATTATAACCTTTTCCAGACTGGTAGATCTCAATTATTTCCTTTCTCATTTGTTTTTAAATAACTTTGGATCTCTGCATGATGTCTAGCTTTTAAAGGCCTTTTGGTCTACTTCAGTTTGTCCGTCAGGTCCTATTTAAGCAATTTCTTGATTGCCATTTGTAGAGTTCGGCACTCACTGTGGTTTGCTGCAGTCCCAGAGCTTGAGAAATAGCATTATATCGGCTCTTACTATGGTTCACTGCAGACCCAAAGCTTTATAAATTACAGTATAACATTTTCCAGACTGGTAGATCTGTTATTTCCTTTCTCATTTGTTTTGGAATTTCTTTGGATCTCGACACTATGTCTAGATTTTGAGGATCTTTTGGTCTACTTCACTTTGTCAGCCAGGTCCTATTTAAGCAATTTCTTGATTGCGAACAGGCGTGGTAGTAATCAGGCCTGGGTGTGGATAGAGAAATTGATCTCAGGCGTGATAAACCAGAGTTAAGGTATGTTTTAACAAGCACCTCAAACACTTTTTAACACAAAACCTTAATTTAAAAACTGCATGATATATTATATTTGACTAATATTTAAATGTGCTTGTTGATCTGAAAAAATAAAGTGTGACAAACATGCAAAAAAATGTAATCAGTAAGGGGGCAAACACTTTTTCACACCTTAAGCTGCTGTAGTCTCAGTCTCTCGTCCTCCATCTCTCTTCTGGCTCGCTCTTGTTCCTCCTGCATTCGCCGTTTCTCCTACAAGCAGACAATATCACAAACTTGACATACTATATACTTAAAAGATCTTTTGGAGAATGCTAACATGCTGTTTCCTATCCTGACACATTCTTTGCTTTAAAGAGGAATCCAGCTAGCTTGATGCTCTTCAGATTTGGGGATGTCGAATCTACCAACACTTACTGCTGAAATCTCATTTATTCTGTGCTTTTGCGTCTGTCTGTCTTACACTGAATGATCAACAATGGCACAGCTATTTGCAGTTTACAGAATGACAGGACACGACCATTCATTTAATTACCCCCCCCCCCCATTCAAAGATTATGATTTTTATTATAAAAATCATTTTAAGAGTTCACACTTAGCTGATGATTGATAAGAAAGCGTGTTTGGTAGGTGTGTCAAAATTAATTGTTTCTTCAGTGCACCTCGATGCAGACACGGACAGTTCGGTATTGGTTCAGTAATAGATCATCACCGGTTATTACGTACTGACGTCATTTATCGCATATAAGTATATTGCGGTAGTTTACTATGGCGAGGGAGGTGAGCGCGAGTAATTAAAATGCTCCAACTACTTAAAAAACGCAGAAACTGTGCCCACGTTTCCTCTCCTCTCGGTCACAGCGATACTTGTGGATCCAGACACGAGCATGTCTGCAGAGCTAGTTTTCTCTACTGCGTCTATCATGGATCAGCTGTGATCGCAGCAGCCGTTTATCAGTGTCGGTGAACAGTGCCACAGCGTCAGAGCCAATCACAGCCCTTTCTCTGTCAGGAGTAGAGGTGGAAGGGAGGATTCTTCAAGACGAAGATGACTGAAGTGGAAAACTCTGGTTATATATATATATATGTATGTATGTATGTATGTATGTATGTATATATGTATGTATGTATATATGTATATATGTATGTATATATATATATATATATATATATATATCGTGAATCAGTATTCATCTGATTGGTGCAATATGCGGAGCAGATGCGGGACCAGCCGTGATCAATCATAAGCACGTGATCCTCTCGAAATTAGTTTGTAAATAAACCGCACATATAATGTGTTTGGTTTTAGTTTTGTTCTTATTATTGTTATTAACAACAACAATACTAATAATAACCAACAATTCACTATCATTTAAATGTTTATTATAAATATTATTAATAATAATAACATCTACAGCTATAATGATAATACTAAGATAAATTATATTGATAAGAATAATGCATATAATTAATTCCATAACAAAAGCATATAATAATAAACAAATATTAAATAATAACAATAATAAACAAATAATCATAAACACCATAATAATAATATGATTTGTTTATTTAGTTACACAGCCATAAAACAGAAACAAGACTCTTATTTTACTCATCAAGTATCTCCCAAACACTGCAGTGTATTAAAATTGTATATGAAAAATAAAAAAATCAAACACGCACCCACACTTTAAAATACAAGAGTTGGAGTTTGCAAAAGTCCACCTGGACTATATTTCTAAACCATAACCATATAACATAAAATATTATTCTTAAATGTTGATTTTTGGTCATAATCGTCCACTGGACCTGAGCTGAAATTAACACTCGAATGCGTTCAGAGCACATGAATATTTAGCATGTGAAGAGCCTCCCGGTTGCTGTTGTCTGGTGTAGTTTTACCTGGTTTGGATAAATTCCATCATACTTAATAATTCAGGCCCGTGAACACATCTAACACCAGTGGAGATCCACCTGGCTGAAACTGTATCTGAGCAGTTTTTGCTCTAAATGGTCATGCTGGGTTTATTTTACTTTAATTTAGGCTATTTCTGTCCCAGACGTCTATACAAACTGAACGGAAATAATTTTATAGTACAAAGTGTATAAACGGAGGCCATAGATGGAGTACAGATGTACAGACTAGCAGCACAGACCATACCTGAAAGACATGGAAAAACACAAGATATTCTGCATTTGCTTCAACAAATTGACCAAATATTGACCTTCCTTCATTTTGTACTACTGCAAAATTAAATTAAATAAAGTTAATAATTTTTTGTGCCTTTTTTTCATTGTAGCTCATGTTTAAGCAATCACTAAAGTTATTTGTTTCAAACTTCAGTCGACTAAGTTTTCAACTATTAATTTCATCTTTGGAAATCTGTATCTAAAGCTAAACTAAATATCTACACTTACTGTACTATACATGAGCTTGTACTGTGCATGAGATTCAACATTCTTCTGCATTTGCTGATTTTTCTCTTATAAAACCTCAGCGAAGGAAACATGAATCATGGCTTGTGAGAGAACAAATCAAATTCTGGAATAAAATCCAAAATCCTCCACAAAAAACATTTAGCAGGAGTGAGTTTGCATTTAGCATTTAGTGTGTAGTGAACATTTAGCAAGTTTATAAATTTGGTTTTCTTCTTAGATGATCTCTGCAACAAGCACAGTGGCTGCGAGAGCTCAATCATACTGCAAGTTATACCAAAACAATGCAAATAGAAAAACACTAACAAATTAACTAACAAAACATCATCAGTTTTGACCTCATGAAATTTCATCTATTCGCAGACCACAGCAGAAATTTGTTGGAGGGCGCCAAAAACGTTCGGCCGCCATATTTTTATGGCTAATAATTTGGGTAGGGTTGCACCAGCTGAACGTAAATTCTTTCTTAAACTGGAACGTAAAGTCCACACTATGGGCTTAGTAACTACTAGCTATTTTGTAACTAAATCTGTTCTCACATCGATTGCACCACATGCTCTTAAGGCAAACCGTAGTTAGTAGGTCGTAAGCTCTCCGTAAAGTCCTGCGTAGTCGCACTGAATGACATAATATCCAATAAAAAGCATTTAAATCATTAAACTGCTTTAAAATTCTGCAACTAATGCAAATATTTTTGTCACCAAACATATTTAGAAATTGAAAAATAATACAATTAAATTCAAGCAAAATATGGCATTTATGGCAAAAATAAAATTACAACCTACAAAATTTCAACAAAATTTTTTAATTGTTTTGCTTCTCTTGATTTTTTCCTCTTTTTTTATTTTGTATTTAATATTTTCTATAACATAAATTTGTCCAATCCCAATTCTACCGCTTAGGCCTTCCCCTTACCCCTACTAGGCTCCCGCAATAATAACTGTCGTCAAACAGCAGTAGATGCTAATATGACGGATGTTTCTGTAGATTCTGTGTGACATTATTTGCGTGGCTTAAGTGCTGTTGTCGTTTCAATGGTAAATGAATAGACTGCACACTGTGAGCAGGTTTGGCTTGTCATGTAGTGATGTATGACATGCAAACAGTGTTGCTGTGGGCCGTACCGCTATAGCCTGCAGTCGCTGCTGGTACTTCTCTGCTTCATGCTCCATCCTGGACCTGCAATAGAGGAGACATTGTTGCATTATTTATTTATGCTTCAGGGGATTTTATTTTTTACCTTTGTTTTTAAATATGCTGGTTTAAACGTAAACTCTGATATACAGAATTGTTGCATGGGTAATTAAACATTTTAATTAATAAACACTTTGTTTATTATAATGGGATTTAACTATATTTTGATTAATGCTTCGGGGGATTTTTTTTTACTTTTATTTTAAACTTGTTGTTTTAAATGTACAACTCTGTTGTACAGAATTGTTGCATGGGTAATTAAAAATAGCTAAATATTACACTGTTAATTATAATGAGATTTAATTCATTAATTTTTCTTCGGCTTAGTCCCTTATTTATCAGGGGTCGCCACAGTGGAATGAACCGCCAACTATTCCAGCATATGTTTTACGCAGCGGATGCCCTTTCAGCCGCAACCCAGTACTGGGAAACACACACACACACACACACATACACTACAGCCAATTTAGTTAATCTAATGCACCTATAGCGCATGTCTTTGGACTTGTGGGGGAAACCGGAGCACCCAGAGGAAACCCACGCCAACATGGGGAGAACATGCAAACTCCACACAGAAATGCCAACTGACCCACCCGAAGCTCGAACCAGCGAACTTCTTGCTGTGAGGCGACATCGCTACCCACTGCGCCTATATTTTGATTCATTAATTCATGCTTAGATGGAGTTTTACCTTTGTTTTAAAATATGGTGTTTTAAATTTAAATCTTTAAACTCTGATATACAAAATTGTTTGATGGGTAATTAAAACTAGCAAAATATTTTAACTTTGTTTATCATAATGGGATTTAATTTATTCTATATTTAAAAAAATCCATTATACACATTTATAATATTTAACTATACTTGGATTCATTAAATGCTACAGTGAGCAGAACAATACTTTTCTTTTGAAAAGCAGACATGCTCTGATGTTGCCAGGTATTTTCCACTTCTGCAGAATTTCATTGTGATTTGCTTTAGTCTTTTGTCACTTTTTAATAGGAATTGCTGTTAACTAAAAATAGCAACAAAAATATCTCTTGGCACCTTTTTTATAGCCTTATGAGTTTGAATCCCCCTCTTATTTCTTCTCTCTTAAAAGATTTTGAGCCATAAATATTATTTTTAATCTGACAGCCATTCACATGCACTTACTCTGCACTGAAAAAACCCAGCGATTCTTTGGAAAATATGTTGGAGTCAACTGATCTTTACTGCAATATTTTACTCAAATCAAAGTGTAAAAAAGCCAGTCTGTGTTCCTTCACACAGCTGTCTGAGCTGCTGGCTGTGTTAAATCTGCCATCAGACCTCAGCGACGAACATTATTTCATCTAAACATGCATCTCAAAAGTATCGTTTGCCATTGTTGTTGCTAAATAAATGCTTTCATAATGTAGATAGTGTGTTTTTTGATAACATAATGAATCAGGGAAATAGAACAAGTAAAAAAACATGTATGACTTGCCATTGTCTTAATTTGTGCTTACAACAAAGTAGTTCTGATTCAATTTAGTAATTGCTATTTTAATTTTAACCATTATTAAGTATGATGAAATAATGCTTTCATTGACGAAACCTATAGGCTAAAATTACCAGACATTTAGTCAAATCTGACTACACACAAAAAAACAGGATGGTCTATATGACAAACACTAAATAGGACATTTAACACAGGACTAAGACAAAGACCAAATGAACACTAATTGGAATGAGAATTGTTGGCCTTCTCATTCACCTCAATGGCAGCTAGGCCTGGAGAACAGGCTAACTGAGCCATAACCATATGAACCATGACATCCTGTATAAGACAAAGAAAGCAGACAAAGCACTGTAAAAATCCTTTAATTAAAAGTTGCCCATAGTTTGTGATTCATAATTGTTTTCATTCATTTATACAGATTCAAACTCATGATGTCCATATGAGCAACAGGGCTCCAACGTGTCAGAGAAAATAGCATTTGCGTTCATGCATTTGGAAGGCAATTTTATTGATGTTCCTAATTTTGTTTGGGAGGTCTCATACATTAAGTCTACAGGTATGTTTATTCAAGTTCACACACAATGCAGCATCAGAGTCTGACACAGGAATTGTGTCTCTTTAAATCCGGCCTTTGCGAGCATCTGCTCTGCTCTGATTGGTCAGATGGCCCAGTCTACTGGGATTGATTGACCTCTTACAGTGCATCATGTGTTGGAAACCAAATGACCATTACCACACAGTATCTGAATTTCAGCTCGAGCTCTGGAGGCTTCTTCAGCTCCAAAAACACATGCCTGAACTGTTGACTGAAATCCGAGGCGTGGGAAGTAAAGAATTGGAAATGTGCTTCTATATAGTATATGAAGAAATCAATAGGCTACATTTTTAATTAGTAAGCCATCAGTTTGGGCTGCACGATATTGGAAAAATCTGACATTGTGATATTTTGTTTTGCTGCGATACATCTTGCGATATGAAAACAGTTTCACCAGATGGCTTGAATAGCTCCAATCATGAAAAATCATTCATTTAGATTGGTTGGGTTGATTTTGTAAGGGTGTGAATATAACAATAAAATTGCAAGAATAATTACTAAAGAACAAAGAAAAAGTAAATAAACAATTCTTTATGGTTTTCCAGAGAGTCAAACAGTATTCAGATACAGAAATGTAATAATATAATGTAAAATAACACTGTATAGTCTTTATTGTATTAATAAATCAGTAAATCTTTCTTAATTAAAGTAACAAATGTTTTATGTTATTGTGCCCGAATGCTTTACTCTCTTGAAATGCCTTTAAAACACATGCAAATGATAAAGATTCACTCTGTTATGGTTATACGTTACAATGACTCCGTAAATCTCGTGTATAATTAATTGTTGATCGACTATAATCCCAACTTAACATTGCATATCTTGCGATGTGACTGTTGCGGACACACACATTGCAATATCAATGCCGAAACAATATATTGTGCAGCCCTATATCATAACTGTAATTATTGTACTGATTTATTAAACCTGCTTGATGTTTTTTTTTATGATTTTCAAACAGAGCATACGATGTATGAGCAGCTCACACATCTGTTATTTTACAGTAAATGTCTGTAAATTAGCGTCTGTTATTTTGCAGCAAATTTCTGATTTAGCATCTGTTATTTGTTATAGTCTGCCAGGGAAAAAAGTAAAATAACAGAATTTTTTAACAGTGTATATATCCAATGTCAATTTTAACAAACATAACTAACAATAATCAATGATGTCAGTTTAACTCAAACCCTAGTCCTCATACTTTGGAAGTGCACGTTAAATGAATTTGCATTTCATCAACAACACACATCAAACTCTTCCAGACCCGAACAACTACTGTATTGTGTTCAAGGGTCAAATCAGATTTTGCTCATTGACAAAAGGACAAATAAAAACCTTTGATTGACTGAAATTACTCTTATTGTTTCCAGTCCTTGAAACTAATTTCTACAATTGTCCTGCACTTTAATCTTTGAAACTTTGTAGACCTGTTCAGCGGCACAAGGTCACTGACATGAGATCACAGCAACGGCAAACTGCAACAATATAAAGTCCCGCTCTTTTCCTTCAAAAGAGGCTTTACACAGATATTCATTCCAACAGAGAAAAGAAGACTACCACAAATTGTTTCACCCTGACTTTAATAGCATCATTATAATTTTGCCAGTTCATGCATTCCCTTTCAGCAATCAAAAGCATACATTTCATTTATTATATAACGACCGAGCAAGTGTGAGCACTTTTCATGAAGACATTTCATCATTCTCATATCTGTCATAAAGACTTAAAGCACTAACAGAGAGCAGTTCAGTCGGTGAGAACAGAAGCTGCGAGTCTCCTTCAGGTCACGTCACAGTCTGCATACATGAACATTTGCAGACTGCAGCGTTTGATCCTTGTTGATGTTCATACCCCGCAGGAGAAGTGGTCTGTTTCTTGAGGAGGGAACAAATATGGGCGTCTATAATAAATATATGGAAGTGCAAAGGCTAAACAGAATAAAATCCACCTTCGTTTGAGACTGTGCCAATGAATACAAGCCGGACCAGTAAATACAGGCAGATTAAACAAAACGCTTCTTCTCTTTTCTCTTGTTTTGACACTGGTTACGAAGACCTGCGGGTTTCCGTGGCAGAAAAATCACAGGACTTATAAACTCAAATGAGGCCTTGACTGCGACTGAGAGCCTTCCGGTGTCTCTCATGTGCTTTGCGAGAGGGCAGAGATATGCTTTTTACCAAAGAATGAAAGTGTTTACTCATCTTCTTCCCCAAGGCTAATGGTTAACTTCCAAACGGCCGCGAGGGGAACAGGCTGTCTCATCTGAGTTCTGGAGACAAACTTTGCCGAGAATAGCACAGAGGAATAAACAAAAAAATAAAAAAACACCAGCCTTTGATGATTCACTCTCTTCAGGTCTCAACAGAAAAGTTTGATGCTAATTAAAATGTGGAGCTCTGCGTATCCGTCAGGCACAAATAAAGAGGGAAAGAGAATTAAAAACAAGTAAAAACTGCAACAGACAATGCGAGAAACAATGTGCTCTTCGCACCCTTTATTATCAGGTGTGCCCACCCAAGCTGTTGCTATGGAAATGTGCCACCTTCTGTAAAGGTACGAGATCAACACCCACTTAATTGCTATTGTGACTTGGAAACTTATCCAGAGAGCTGAATTACATGTTATGATAAACATTTATTATCTCACAATGCTGCTCAGATGTGTATTTTTAGAGAAAAAATCATCTAAATATCGTTAAATGCAAAACACTGAATTTGAAAGAAGGCTTCATTTAAAAAATGGTCCTGGATTACCAAGCTGATTTTAAACAAATCTGAAAACAAGTCATAATATCTTAAAGTTAGGAGGCGCGATTAAGGATATCTAGATGTTTATTAAAAAAAGAAAAAAGAAAAAGGCAGTGAAACTAATAGTTTTTATTGTGAAAGCTAGAACAAAATAGTTGTTTGTTTATTTTGTATAATTTGCACAACCGCTACTTCTGGTATATTTATAGCCATTTTATTGATAGTCCTTTCACTGAAAAAAAATTCCATCCAAAAACGGCATGTGGCATTTTGTATTCCCAGTTGTATTGTTGCCAGTAGCTCAGCCATCTGACGTCATGCACTGCACAGCTAAAATACTGTAATTGCAGCCCCCATTGTCCAAAATGATAGTGAATTTATTCATTCATTTATTCATTTTATTTTCGGCTTAGTCCCTTTATTAATCAGGGGTCGCCACAGCAGAATGAACCGCCAACTTACCCAGCATATGTTTTACACAGTGGATGCCCTTCCAGCTGCAACTGGGAAACACCCATACAATCTCATTCACACACATACACTACATACAATTTAGCTTACCCAATTCACCTATAGCACATGTGTTTGGACTGGGGGAAACCGGAGCACCGGGAGGAAACCCACGCCAACACGGGGAGAACATGCAAACCCCACACAAAAACGCTAACTGACCCAGTCGAGGCTCGAACCACCGACCTTCTTGCTGTGGGGCAACTGCGCTACCCACTGAGCAACCACGCTGCCCGAATGTGAATATTTCATGCGGTTTCTTCTAAGTAACATCATTTAATTATATTTTGTCATACAACTCTTAATACTGAGGTTCCTTTCTAGAAATTTAAAACTAGTCAAAAAGATAAATGCATAAATACATATGTATGTACATAAATACATGTACATACACATACAATATAAGTTGACAAAAGATTTGTATCAGCTTCCTTCACAAATCCTGCAAAGGATTCCATTTTGTGAAAAACTTTTCAGGTTTTCTTTTAATATACGTTAATTTTTCCAAGGCCAAACAATTCTTGCAACTATTGTTTAAAATGAGGGCTTTCTGTATTTTTCCAATAACAAGCTATTATACACTTTGCATGTAATAAACAGAAAATTTAATCATTTATTTACTGAGCAAATAACAGTGCTTGTAACAGGAAAATAAATTAAGATCTTTTCTTAAAAAGCTCTGCACGTTTTCCATGTCTCCTTAACCAAACACACCTGATTCAGATCCTCAGCTCATTAGCAGAGACTGAAAGACCTGTAATACACTGTTTTAGATAGAAGACATAGAAGCTCTTTCATCCTCCATAGAGAGCAGCAATCACGAGACATTCAAAGTCCTGAAAAGGAACCAAAAACATTGTAACTTCAGTGGTTCAACTGTACTCATATGAAGCTCCAAGAACACTTTAGTGCACTTTTGTGAAACTTTGTTTGCCTTTGTCTTTCATGACAGATCAGCGTGTGTGTTTACTATCTAATACAACATTTGCATGTAGTGTTGCTAACTATAATGGCAATACACTCTACGGCCTGTAGTATATGCGCACACTGACCTGAAGGGAAGATATTGGCAAACAAAGTTGTTACATACAAAAATTCTCTTGGAGCTTCATACACTCAAAATAATTATTTTGCTGCTTGTTCAAATTGCTTATTTAAATGAGCTGAAACAACACAATTCTTGAGATTGTTTTGGGGGGAAAGCTTAATAGTTTTATGTTCAATCCTTTTAAATTTGTTAAGTTAACTTAATCAATTTGTGTTGAGACAACATGAATGGATTGTGTGGAACCCAGCATTTTTATAGCATATGATTGCATTTGAACAACTGAAGTCAGTTTTGACAATATTTTTGGTTTCTTTTCTGGTCTTTGAATGTCTTGAGACCATTGCTGTCTATGGAGGATAAGAGAGATCTGGGATTTCATCTAAACCTCTAAATTTGTGTTCCAAAGCTGAAGGTCTCGGGGGATTGTAATGACATTACACTGTAAAAATGCAGGGTTCCACACAATTCCTTCACAAATTGATTAAAGGGGGTTGCACACCGGATGCGCCGCAACACGGCACGCACATGATAGTTGGAAGTAACACATACCAGACGCGCACATTCGCATGTTATTTAAAATGAAACTATTAAAATGGCGCTCTGTGGCGTGGCAGATTATGAACCGTGTCCTGAGTCGTAGCTGGGCGCCGCGGACAGCCGCCGACTTGAGGTGCCGGTGTGTGTACCCCGATCGAAATCTATGTTTAGAATTCTAAAATGCATGGTGCTGCATGGCGCGTTGCCGAGCGGCGCATCCGGTGTGCGACCCCCTTTAGTTAACAACAAAATTAAGTGGATTGAACATAAAACAATTCATTTGTCCTAAAAAAAACCTTAAGAATTGTGTTGTTTCAACTAATTTTAAATAAGTAGTTTAAACAAGCAGCAAAAGTCATTTTTGTGAGTGTAGGGTAAGTAATTAATGACATCATTTACATTTTTTTGAGCGAACTAACCCTTTAAGCCTTTAAATTAAGTCATGCTGAAAAGCTCTTGTAAATAGAGCAGAGATGACTCCATCAAATATGTGTTCTGGGGCAGCTGGATGGACTGAATGTATATTTACCCTGCTGGAGAGCAGGCCTGACTGACATACCGCACAGGAAACCGTGAGAGATGAATGGAGCCTCAGGGGAAGGGGATCATGGGAACTGAGATGAAACGCTCTCTCACCTTTAGATGAACACAAACCGACACGCCCCGTTTACACGAGGGAAGGCTGCAAATGTAGCAGAAAATATAATAATGTTTCTTTCATCATAGTTTTACTGTCATAATCTACATGACCCATCCTCTGATTTATGCACATTCATGAGAAACCGCAGTAAACCCTGAGGAAACACAGAGCGAGTCGGCAGCGGCTTTATGTGTGTTTTCTCTGAAAATTCTCTCGCTCTCATGCTTGGCTCGATGTCAGCTTCACATTTTGGAAAGAGGAAACTGAGAACTGAGCTAAACTTTTATATACTGCCTCACCACCACAGTCACCCACTTTCTGGATGTTTGCCAGGGCAATGATATGCGGTTGCTAAGCTATCGAGAGTGGCTAGAGGCTCATTATTATGCAGTTGCTAGGGTAATTTGCTTGATCGCAAGGTGCTTACTTGCTAATCAAAATAGCCCATCCACAAGTTTCTCTGATATTCTAGCTCAGTCTCTCCTTGTTTTTTTTTTCTAGAAGTAACATTCAAGGGTTAGTACAAGTAAAGCTCTATCAACCGTATTTCTGACAGTGTTGGTTTTAACACAAATTAAGCCTTTGCATAACTCATGTTCTTAACTCTTATGAGCTAACATAACTCATAAGCAAAGATGAAAGAAGGCAATCTGTAAATGTTAAACTGCATCAAATATACACCCACAAAACAAAATTTGCTAACATGAAGAAAAAATGCAAACCTATAACAACACCAAAACCCTAAAATGACAGTGAAAAATTAAATAAACATCTTCACAGTTGAAGTAACATGTTTTCAAACAATTCTTGTGAGAAAAATCTTACAAGGTTGCATTTATAAGGCAAAATTTACATTTAAAAGTTACATTTTTGTGCTATTAAATTGGTATTCAGTTTTTTTAGTCACACTAACCTTAAATTTGGAGTCTTATGAGGATTTTGGCTGATATAAATAATGCCTTATGTTTAAAAGACAATAATTCAATATAAAGTTTGATATGAAATTTCAAACAAATACAGTGGACAATGGATTTTATATTTAAGCATTAAAAAACTGCAGAAAATAAGGATGAGCAAATAAATATCTAACCTTGTTTTTTTAATCATGTTTGATGCTATTCTGCACTCCAAATTCCTTCATAGTTTTTTCTAATTCCTTAAAAAAAAAAGCTGCATAATTTCAAGTATAATGTTGCACCACAGACAGACAGGAAGTGTATGTATAATATAGGTTCAGGAGTTTTGTAAAAATACCCAAGCAAAGTATTTAGTATTGTGCAATAGAAGTGATTCTTGCCCATGCATGCAAACAATACATAAAACACAACTGAAACTAGGTACTCAAACTGAAACTAGATATATTGAAACTAGTTATATCTGGTCATTAGTCTTTTTACTGCCTGGATAACTTCTTTATTCATAATACATTATTATAAACGTCCAGAAATCATGCTAATAAGGCCATCATAATGACATACAGTAAATGTGACGGTAATAAGCAGTCATACAGAAGCCATCACTGTCCCCTTAGCATGCACCACACCACCCTGCATGCTTTCTGCACACATATGCTCTATTTTCATAAAGCGAAATGGGGCGTCCATGTGGTTTACCTAATTTTTGCCGTATATGAGTAAGCGGATGTTCTCCACAGCTGTGCCACGACCATGTGTTCGGCTCAGAGCTGTCAGTGTGACTGCACTTTCTGTCACATCAGTGGAGATGAACGGCTTCATGAGTGCTTATCGATAATGCTGGCAAGACTTTAGTAGCCTTAGCAACAGCTGAGTTTAAAAATGTAATTGCTTACTGTTGAGCTGCAATTCAAGACTCTTCAGGTAGTTGATGACTTCAACATACAGTGTAAAAAATACTGGGTTCCACACAATTCCTTCATGTTGTCCCAACACAAATGGATTAAGTTAACTTAATTGTTTTTACAAATTTAAATGGATTGAACATATAACAATAAGGTTGTCACAAAATACCCTAAGAACTGCGTTATTTCAACTTGTTTTAAATATTTAAACAAGCAGCAAAAGTTATTACCTAAAAGTTACTTGAAGACCCCTCAAGTAGTTGATGCCTTCAACATACACTGTAAAAAATGCATGGTTCCACACAATTTCTTCATGTTGTCCAACACAAATGGATTAAGTTGACTTAATTGAACATAAAACAATCAAGTTGTCCCCCCAAAAAACGAAGAATTGTGTTGTTTACACTTTTTTTAAACAAGTTTGAAAAAGCAAAAGTACAAAAGCATTGGGAACACTTGTCTTTACTGTACACTCACCGATCACATCATAAAGAAACTCATAAATGTTTGGAATCAATTGAGAGTGAGTACATAGAGTAGTATTTAATTTTGGGGTGTCTAACTATCCCTTTAAATACAGCTTGTTAGTTCAGGGTTGGACCTTCATTCATTCATTCATTTTTCTTCGGCTTAGTCCCTGATCTATTGGAGGTCGCCACAGCGGAATGAACCGCCAACTACTCTGGCATATTTTTTACACAGTGGATGCCCTTTCAGCCCCAACCTTCATTTGCCTTAATTCTTTGTTGCATAGATTCTGCAAATGCTGAAAACATTCCTTGAAGATTTTGCCCCATATTGACATTAAAGTATCAAACTGTTGCTGCTGATTTGTCGGCTTCATATCCATGCTGTTAATCTCCCCTTTCAGCACGTCCCAAAGGTGCTTTACTGGTCTGAGATCTGGTGACAGTCGAGGCCATTTGAGTACAATGAACTTATTGTCATGTTTGAGATTATTTGAGCTTTGTTACATGGTGCGTTATCCTGCTGGAAGTAGCCATCACAAATATGTGTTCACTGTGTTCATAAAGGGATGAATGTGTGGTCGGCACCAACACTCAGGTAGGCTGTGGTGTTTAAATAATGTTCAGCTGGTGTTAAGGGGCTCTAATGGTTCAGTACAATACAGTACTGTACACATTGATGGAAATGTCCATTGTCAAAGTACCAAAATGTACCAAAAAACCTAACTGTACCCATACTACTTTTTTGGCGCCCTTTCCAATGGGTATCAACACAGCAGATCGGTACTAAAAGGGTGAAGCTAGACTCGCAGATGAACGCTATTGGTTTACAGAGAATAGTCAACAGTGCATGCAACAAGTCAGGGTGCTGACAACACAGGAAACCACATTTTTAAATATTCAGCTGAGACATGAAACCATAATAATACAGTGATGGCACACAGAAATGAACCATGGTCAACTTGAGATCAAACAAAGCTTCTCATCTTCTTGTGACAAACAGCCACATGCCATGAACCAAGAACAGAATCTGCTGTATGTCCACTATTGTTGTTTATGAAAACATCTAAAAATGTGTGGAAAGCGTTAGTGGTGCTGCTTTCTCTCTATTTGTGTGCTTTTGTGTTCTTTTTGTGTGCTATTTCATGCTTTCTATATCTGAAATAATGAACCTGAGTTGACAAAAGACGCTTTAGTCTTTGAGCAAAATTGATGTTAATTGCAACATTCTATCTTACATTACACCTACCAAAGGAGTACTGTTGGCAGTGGAAATGTAAGCCAGATCAACGTCACCAGTATCGAACCATACTGTACTTGTACTGTACTGAACTGAACTGTACTGAACCTTACTGCTTGGTGGAAATGAGGCAAAATATAGCAAGAAAATGTCCCCCAAATCATGACAACTTCACGTAGAGCCTTGATAGTTGATGCAAGGCAGGAGAGATACACGCTTTCATATTGTTTATGCCAAATTAAGACCCAACTCTCAGAATGTTGCAGCAGAAATTGAGACTTATCAGATCAGGCAACGTTTTTCCAATCTTCTGTCGCAGTTGTTTTAGCGATAGTCTGTGTGAATTGCAGCCTTGGTTTGCTGCTCTCAGCTAACAGGATTGTCACCGGTGTGTCTTCTGCTGTTGTGGCTCATCTGCTTCAAGTTTCGACATGTTGTGTCATTTGTTCAGACTACAGTTTTAACAAGTGGTTTGAGAAACTGTTTCCTGTTTGCTGAACCAGTCTGGCCATTCTCCTCTGGCATCGGCAAGGCATTTTTGTCCCCACAGGACTCTGCTTGCTGGAATTTTCTGGAAGTTTTTGAAAGACTGCATACATCTACATGCATGTAGGCTGCCATGCCAATAAGTCTACTTTCACTGGCCACCTTTTTAGGTACTCCTCTTCAAATGTGCATTGCAAAATGAAATAAAATTAATGCTATTTGGCACATCAAATTGTATCCCTCCTCACACAAATTATGGTTATGGGGGACAGATTATCAGGTTATCAAAGACTTGAGCTCAAAACACAAGAGCTTCATAAGGACTTTGTCATAATAAACTTGCTCTACGGCTCACCTAATAAAGCTTTAACTTGAGACTACAAGGCCCAATCAAAAACCATTCACAAAACACAATAACAGGGACAAAAAACCGTCCTAAGTGGTTAAAATAGCAAGGTTGGTTCAATGAAATGCATTTTTGTCTCACGCTTGCTTTTGTTAACACTATCATTAGGTTTAAGGATGGGTGTAGTGTATGTGGTACATTAGCATTCAAGGGTTACTTCATCCCAAAATTAAAATTCTCTAATCATTTACTCACCATGTAATTAATTCCCAACCCATAAGACTTTTCACTCCTCTTCTAAACATGAATGAAGATGAGCATTCTATGTCAGCTTAACCAAAGATCGCCATCCTAAATATTTATCTTGTTAATAGTTAAGTTAAGTTAAAAAAAACAAAACTAACATCAATAGTGATGTCATGGATGACAATATATTTGAGTTATATGACCTTTTTTTGTAGGTCAACGTTACACGTTTTACCTGTGAGTTTGAGCCACATTCGAGGGCAGTAGACTTCAGAAAGATGGCATCATTGTTTTGATTAACTCAGAGATTGGCAGGTCTATTAGTAGAGCCTGTTTACTTTAGCACTCTTTGCATTGTATGTCAATGGTGACAGTTCAAAAATGAGAAAAAGCACTTCTTTCTGTTTGCATGCCTGTAACTTAAGTACACATTTGATTCATTTATTCATTTTCCTTTGGCTTAGTCTCTGATTTATCAGAGGTTACCACAGCGGAATGAACCAACTATTGCAGACTACTCCTGCATATGTTTTACGCAGCGGATGCCCTTCCAGCCGCAACTCAGTACTGGGAAACACACACACACACACACACACACACACACACACACACACACACACAGACACACACACACACTACGGCCAATTTACTTTACCCAATTCACTTATACCGCATGTCTTTGGATTCTGGGGGAAATTGGTGCACCCAGAGAAAACCCACACGAAAACGGGGAGAACATGCAAACTCCACACAGAAACACCAACTGACCCACTCGAACCAGCGACCTTCTTGCTGTGAGGCGACAGTGCTAACCACTAAGCCACCGTGCCGCCCCAAGTGCACATTTTCAGAGGTCAAAAACCAAATGTGGGTTACTTTGTTGCATACAGCTGATACTTTATTTTAAAGAGGAATGTCTTCATCAATACAATATACATTAGTTATAATTCTTGAGTTAAATCTTTGGCATATACAACAATTTTACTATTAGATCTACCAATCTCTGGGTAAAAATAACGTAGCCATGCCATTTTGAAAACCATACAAGAAGCAATGTAATATAACTTTGCAAAAATGTCACCACAGGCAACACGCATTTCCAGTTTTTTTTTTTTAAACCATTCAATTCATTAAAAGCAGCTTTCACACTGCTAGTGTCAACAAGCCTGTCGAAAAGACGCCTAGCAGGAATTCTGCCAGCCGTACCAGAGCTCATAAACCTATGAGAAATCTGTCAACAGGGCACCTGGAGCAGGGCACTCAGAGGAAACACATCTGTGCTCAACTAGCCTTGAATGTTCACGGCTGAAACGGCAACAGGAAGCTGCATTGATGCGATTGCTGAGCGTTTGTAGTCTTGACCTGGTTGTGTGTCCATTTCCCACATTTGGCCATGTAGAGAATTTCAAATAGACCATTAGGCACTGGCAGCTTGAGACCAGCAGGCTACTGTAATACACACTTGCAAACAATAACAACATTTTCACAAATCTCTATGGCAACTGTTCATTTTATGCTAACCTAGAGGTTTAAATCGTGCTGTCGCTGACCACACTTCTGAACTTATCTGGACTGGACATGCAGTTCCACACGGCCTGTTTTAACAGTGTGTCTCATCTAAAACCTATGCCTTGCTGTGAGAACCTACAGCAGTGGTTCTCAAACGGCACTGTTTTTAAAGTGTTTTTAAATGTCACATAATTTTAAATGGCATACAATAAGAACAAGCAAGCGATAAAATAAGCCAGAAAATGTCCAAAATTAAATTAGAAAACATGACCATGAGTTTTGGATCAGTTCACTCTGATAAACGCTGGGTTGTAGTAACCCAATGTAGGGTCAAATATCGACAAACCTAATGTTGGGTAATTGTAATTTTTTTCAATTTAAATTGCACTTTTTAACTCAACAGTTGGATTTGTCCATATTTGAGCCAATGTTGGGTTCCAACAACCCAGTATTTTTTTATAGTATAAGCTTTTTTTTAAAGTCTCAAAACAGTAATGTGGAATTAGATTTTTTTCAATTTAAAATGTTTTTTTTTAATATTTCATCAATTCCTTCATTCCTTTGATTCAATTCAGAATTTTCAGCATCATTACTCAAGTCTTCAGAGTCACGTGATCCTTCAGAAATCATTCTAATATGCTGATTTGGTGCTCAAAAACATTTCCTATTATAAATGTTGAAATTTGTTGAGCTGCTTTATACTCATTCATTCATTCATTATCTTTTCGGCTTAGTCCCTTTATTAATCTGGGGTCGCCACAGCGGAATGAACCGCCAACTTATCCAGCATATGTTTTACGCAGCGGATGCCCTTCCAGCTGCAACCCATCACTGGGAAACATCCATACACTCTCATTCACACACATACACTACGGACAATTTAGCTTACCCAATTCACCTATAGTGCATGTCTTTGGACTTGTGGGGGAAACCGGAGCACCCGGAGGAAACCCACGCAAACACGGGGAGAACATGCAAACTCCACACAGAAATGCCAAGTGACCCAGCCGAGGCTCGAACCAGCGAGCTTCTTGCTGTGAGGCGAGCTGCTTTATACTTTTGCAGACAATTGCATATTAATTCTTAAAAATACTTTTATTTTACTAATAATAACTGGTTAAAATAGAGTAGCAAGTCAGAATGACTTCTGAAAGATTGTGTGATGCTAAAGACTGGAGTAATGATGCTAAAAATTCAGCGTTGCCTTTACAAGAAATTTAAAAAAGTTCACTTGTAAAATGTATATTTTAAATAACAATAATAGTTTACAATTTACTGTTCTTTAATTTACTGTTCAATCAAATAAATGCATCCTTGGTGAGCAGAATAGAAGAGTACTTTTCCACTGCATGATACGGCACACTTCAGGCAAGCTGTACAATTACCAAAATACAACATACAGGAATATATGCTGTTTGATTACCAATTGGTCTGAGATAAATGTCATTGCCAGCGATTTTGTGACACGAGACACCATCCTCCTACTGTATATTTAAATAGTCAGCAACAGCCACTGATGGTTCACACGACTAAAATGTTTTTATACCAACGCAAGAAAATACACCTGAAATGGCAGCATCATGTTTGGTCTGTGGAGGAGATCCAGATGTTTCTCCCATGGGTAGCCGGCTATATTTATAATCCCACCAAGCTTAAGCAGTACTAATCTGCAGTAAAAATGCGAGCCAAGCTGTGCTATGGAAAAAAATGGTTTACTGATCATAAACCTTTGACTGGCAGTATATTTCTTATAATTAAATCCCTCTAAAACTGTCATTTTTAATGTCTCAAAAGTGTATTTTCAAGATAAAAAAAGTATCCTTAAAAATTGAGAGCCCTGGAGTCAGAAAAGTTTAAAAACTACTGAATTAAAGACTTTAAAAAAACCTTCAATAAGACATTAGTTTTTATGTGTCTGTGTACTTTGCAGTTTGGCTGTAATGTAACACAATGGAAATGTTTCAAGGGGACCCAAAAACGTGACGGACCGGCTGGGATTTGCTTATTGTGCAGTGATTATTACACAGTGAGATCTTTGAAAGGTGAGTTTTTTTGTCTATTTTAACATCCTGATTACACCATACCCTTGTGTTTTGTATAATATTAGACTAAATAAGCACAACCTCAATAGCCAGGTCCGTCACGTTTTTGGGTCCCCTTGAAACATTTCCGTTGTGTTCCGTGCTACTTTCATGTGTTGTGAGAAATTGCAGCTCATTTTCTTAATGTCTTTGCATTGTGAGCATTTGCAGCGTGTTTTCTTAATGTGTTAGCATTGTGTGACTATTTCCAACACGTTTGAAGATCTTTTTTTAAAATTTGCTAGTGTTTTTTGTAATTGCATGTTTTATTAAATTGCAGCACGTTAAGCTCTCTCGGCCTCTTTAGTAATGCTTATGTAATACTGTGTTTTCTTTCACTGCAATCAAAATAGCAGACGTTCTACTTGACAATGAATTCACTTAGCAAACAACACATTTTTTATATAGAATGTAAGTGTGTGTTGTAACAATGCCTCATTATCTGAGTGCACTTCAGAGAATGCAGATGACAGGCTTGTTTTGCAGTCTGTCTTTCAACATGCTAAATCACAGCTTGTCTACGACGGACATCTAGTTTATCACGTCTATGCTAATCTGACAAGCTCTACGTTAACATGACATCAGTATGTAGCTGTTGGTGAAAGTCTGTCCACTGCTCGTCATCACCCCAGAACCACATTGAGATGCGGGCTGAGTGACGTGAGCGGATGCTTGATAACACTGCCACAGTTTTGAGCTTTGTCTTAGAGTGAGGAACACATCAATGCTTTCCAGTGAAAGCGAGAGACACTGTAAAATAAAGTCATGTCTCTTATTGTATTGCATAATCCATATTGTCTGGTTTGAATGCTTGCGGTTGCTTTGTATAATAATGGAAGCAAAGCTCTTTGTGGAGGCCTTACAAAGCAATCAGAGTGCAATGGCCTGCCGTTTCTTTCAGTACAATGTCTCATGAGCTAAATGAGACAGAGATTATACAGTATATACAATAGTGCCAACGTGGTGCATTATTTAAATGCAAAGCATATTATGACGTAGAAATACCTGCCAGCTGAAATAGTAAAGGCTTGTGCAATATTTGAACAGATTTTAAGCACTGTTTTTTACTAAATGTTTGTGGCTAGCCTGAGAATGCACTACATTAAAAAACATTTACTTTAATAAAATATGAACTAAATATTCAAAATAACTAAGAAATCCAAAAATGGATTTGAATCGACATTTTTTTGTTCTTTGAAACAATATATTATCTGTTTTGGTCATGTAAATTAGTGCAAAAACCATGTAATAATGAGCTGCCAGTACTTTTTCTGTTATTTTAAGGATGTTGTTATTTTATAGAGTTTCTTATAAATTATATTGTTTGCAGACTACTAAAACATTGTCAACATTAACAGGTTCATTTTCGACTGTACAAGTCAACAGAAAACACCAAGCATTGGGCATCTGTTAATTAGTTAAGAGTGTAGTTTATGCACAATTAATTTAACCATTTACTGTATTCTGTTATTCCTCTAATTGTTTACTTACTAATAATAGAATTATTTCTTCACAAAACGAAAATTGTCATTGTTTTACTCACTGTCATGCTGTTTTACATTAAATCTGTTAAAGTTATAAAGCATCCACGTCTCTTCAAAAGACTTTGAATAAATTGCCATACATATTTGGCTTCATTCAAGCAGAAATGTGGGTGTACCAGCTTTCAGTGAAACAGAAAGAAAGAAATCCCTTACATTTGTTAAAAATATATTCGTCAAAATATTTGTCATTTGCGTTTCAAAGATGAACAGATTGCTTATGGGTCAGTAGATGATAACAGATTTTAAATGGATAGAAAGGATCCTGTAGAAGAATCCTAAATAAGAAACCTGTAACCACTGACACCCATAGTAGGGGAAAAAATACTATGGAAGTACCGGTTTCCAGCTTTCTTCAAAATATATTATTTTGTGTTTAACTGAAGAAAGAAAGTCAAACAGGTTTGGAAATGGTTGTCTGTCACCTGTTGTAAATGGTGACAGAATATAATTTTTGTGTGTGAACTATCCCTTTAACTAACCCTTTTGGAAACAAAATTTGGGTCTGTTATTTAACCAAAAACTGATTTACATTTAAAATTTGTCCAAAGCAAAAGAGCTGCATAGTAAATGTCTTTTGGGTATTTTCAAAGACATAATGTGATGACAGAATGAAAAATTTGGGGTGATCAGTTACTTCACATGCTAACACCGTGCCCAAAAACACACGATGCCGCTAAACCTGTCACAATAATCAATATATCTAATTATTGTGCAATACTTAGAGATGACTGCAAAATTTTTTGCCATTGCAATATATATTTACAACTTCACAAATAACGTTAAAGCCATATTACAATGACATTTACGTTCTACCTCACCGGTGTCAAAGTTTATAATTGGACATTTACCTAATAGGACATTTAATAGTATGTATAATAGGACATTTACCTTTTTAACATCAAATTATAGAATCTAAATAACCTTAAGAATGCTAAGTATTTTAAAGTGTTTATAGCGATTTGCATTATTATGCTATTATATAATCATTATATAATCAGTGGCATAAAATTATTTTAAAATGACAATAATATCGCTTATTGCAACAATTTCCGTGACAATATATCGCAAAACAAAAATTCCTTATGACAGGCCTAGATGCCACACCACGACGCAATAAAAGGTATCTTTTCCATGTTTCTAATGTGGAAAATATTTGAGTTCTTAATATGTTTGTTTGAATCTGTAAGAGTTGGTTCTGTAATAATAGTAAAAATTTAATATTTCAAAAAGAATAATATTGAAAGGGAATTGTTGTCCTAACTATCTGTGACAGTGGCATGCAACATTTCTATTTTATAAATGTTTTATATTTCCGCAACATCGCAGCAGGACCACAGCATATACTATTATTAAATTAAAATATTCGGTCATGTCGTGTCGCTTTTGGTGCAGACAGCCAAATTGCTTGTCGCCGGAATCTTGTCACGTTACATGTTGTTAGGTCACAGTGTAATAGTGTGTGATCATCTTTTTTATATAAATACATGAAACAAATAATATGAGCATACAGTACATTCATAGCAGTGAAACCAGCTCCTATTTTATATATGCGTTCAGTGTCACCCTCCAATTCTGAGGACGTTTCGACTTTCTTTGCATTTTTACTTCACCAGCAGAGCCCTGCTTCATATTTCTGACTTTATTACTTCTCTAGAGGCAGCTCTTCTACAGGCATCGATTCACTGCGGCTGTTTTCTGCAGTCCGGCCCCGTTTCCATTCTCCTTAGGCCAGAGATGCCAAAATAGTGTTTGTGGAATATAACTGTAGTGCTGCAGAACAGTGCTTTTGTGTGTGTGTGTGTGTGTGTGTATGTGTGTACACTTGGGGGTATGAGAGGAATTTGAAACTTTTAGTGTGTGGTGGTTGTAAGACCGCTGCTAGGTCTGAGTGAGTGACACTTTAAACGGGAAGCAAACAAATTCCAGGGAAGTTTGTGCATGATTCCAAACAGAATATGCATGTGTCAACGCGTGTGAAAGTGACAGTGTGTGTCACAAATCGCTCAACTGGTGAAGGACGCCCCTGCGGCAGATTCCTGGGAGTGATATCATACAGTTGTTATGATGACATGTACACCTGGAAACAATAGGACAACAGAAACTGTGTGATGTTTTCTCACTGGTGCTGTACTGTGTGTACTATAGACTGTGCTCTGATGCAATGTGCATTTGGAATTTCGGCGTATTCTTAGGTATTTTTCTGTGTTAATCACTATTTTAACTACGATTGTGTGAACAGCTTGTAAGAAAATGCAAAAAAGACATTCCCTGTCATCCTACAGGTTATCTATGAATGATTTTTAAGTCGACTACTTGCTTATTGCAGGAAAATCAAAAAGATCTGATGTTTACAGATGCTCATATAAGCTTCTCTTTTATTCTATTACACATGAAATCAATACAATGTTCAAGATAATACAGAAAAAACCCTTCTATATCTAATGTCAATGTGCAAACCCTATAAGGACAATAATTGTTTCTAATTGGGACTCTGTAAAAGAAAGATTTCCATAGCTCCTCATTAATTAAACACATGCTTTCAGTTGAAGATAATATTGCATTGGATGTCTCAGTTAGGCCTGCAAGATTAATCATTCCCAAACTGAAATTGTGATTTGGGGTGCAACTTTCAAATCGCAAATGCTGTGATTATTTATCAAATATGGTAACAAGCATAGAGTTTTTGACAGTTCCTAAGCCTATTATTCTGAACAATGTGAAAAATGTAAATCTAAATGTGAAGGTTTTCATGTTTGCATGTTCTCCCCGTGTTTGTGTGGGTTTCCTCCGGGTGCTCCGGTTTCCCCCACAGTCCAAAGACATGCGGTATAGGTGAATTGGGTAAGCTAAATTGTCCGTAGTGTATGCTTGGTCTTTCTTTGGCTTTGTTAAAAACACCACATCAAACCAGTAGCTCTTTTATGAAATAGTAATAAAACGTATTTTAAATCGCAATTTTGATCAGAATAATCACAATTAGATTTTTTTCTTCAAATCTCCCTAGTCTGAGTTTGTAATCCTATGAACCCAGAACTACTTGTCACACATATCATTCTCATGCTCAGTCAGTTATAATATTTACATGTAGGATCCTCAAATTTGAACCGGAAGGTCCAGATTCCTGCAGAGTTTAGCTCTATCCCTAATCAAACTGATTTTCATCACAACAGGCAACACAACACAAAAAGGCAGCTTTTGACTGCTAGTCAATGATAAACAGTCTGTACACGGACACAAACTTTCTAGCACTTCGGTAATATCCATTTGTAATGCATGAGATGTCGTTTTTTGGATGCAAATGACTGCAAAATGCAACAGTACAGTGCATTTTAGTGGCCAAAAAGAATTTACAAAAAGCATTTAGATTGATCTCCTTTAAAAAGAGACAGTAATTAAATCAGCACATGACCTTGGTGTTTATCAAAAAACAGTAGGTAATTTGGCCAGGGATTTTTACCTGGGCGCTGAGACAAAAACTGTGTAAAAAGTGTTTTTTAAACCTAATTGAAAAAATTAACCCAATGTTGGGTTTTGTCCATATTTGACCCAACGTTGGGTTATGAGAACCCAGTATTTTTTGGAGTGCAGACATGATTCTGGATTCGGATAAGTATAAAATCACCAACTACATCCTGTAATAGATGGAAATCCTTTACGTCCCTCCTTAGAAACAATTGCTGTCTGAAAAGGGTTAAAAAAACCAATTCATTCAGATTTTAACTCTCACATATCCAGTTCTATGTTATAGTGTTGTCACAATACTGGAATTCGATACCAATCGGTACTGAAATGTTATTCCCTTCACATATTAACTTGTCAAAATGATTCAAAGCTCAAAAATTATTCCAAACTAAATTGCAAACTGCTCATACATTGTATGGATGGTAAAAAATGTACATTTAAGCAGGCTTAAAAATATTTTTTTAAGATCGTTACATTACTTATGGGTTACTTATTTAAAATGTAGATTATTGATTTCTTAATTTAAATACATTTTAAATTTCTCACACCCCTCATTTCAGTCACCAGCTCAGGCATTTAAGTGGCACAAAAATCTGCGTTGTGATTTGCTGTAGTCCTATAAGTACTGGGTTCATATTGGTACTGTATTTAGTAAACAACCATAATGATAAATAAGATATTTTAAACTGAAACTTACATGCACATTCTGGACACACCAAAGACTAACATTACATTGTGTCAATTAGGACCCATCTAAAACTAAGAAGTCATTTTTGGACTGTTACTGAGTAAAAAACAACAACCCAGTAACCTTGATAAAGCAAACTTGTACACTATAAAAACCACAATGTTAAATCAAAATGTACACTATACACTTCTATAAAATGCACAAAGCCAGCAATATCTGGTATTTTTGTGTGCAATATTCATCAGACGGTCAGTGAATGGTCACTGGAAGGAGAAAGAGCTTCTGGTCTGATAACCCTATCAGGTTGTCTATGCAGTAATTAGATGGTGGTCTGTCTTGCAAACACAGACACACACCCTCCTTTCTCCTCCATGCATTCCATTAGGGTTAGCAGCGGTACTTGACCTCCACAATGTTAACAAATGTGTTTTTGAGCTTCAGTGAAGTTGCAATATTCCCGTTATGAGTTCTGGCTGGGTGTGGAACCATGCAGAGGATATTACAGACGGGGAGCTTTGGAGGTTGTGAAGAGCTTGTTCCTGTCTGAACAGAGACTCTTTTGTACAGGCAGACTAACGTTTAGTACAGAGCAGCACCTGACAGAGAAGCCATTGATCCATTTCTAGCAGCCCAGCGCAGCTCAATAACGTCCCAAGTAAGAGAGAGAGACGCCCAGGGAGGCCGACACAGTCAGCTGTCTGCCGGCCAGCCACCCCTGATCCTCCCTGGAGAGCTTTAAGAAATGTTATTACACCAGTGGCTGGACTGAAGCTGCAGGCCGAAGGGTCAAATGAAAAGAAGTAGGCTTGTGGTGGACTACTACTTGCTGTAGCATACTAGTGCTGACAGGATACAGAAAAAAACGATAGTCTGTAACAAAGGCTCCAGAGTAAAACTGAGAGTTTCCTTCTTGAAAAAATGACTAAATAGGTTGTTTGTGCCAACAGTGCCAGTTAAAGTTAAGTACCCTCTACCTGACATGAAAACAATGGCATTGCCAATCAAAATGCGTACAATGTGTGGATTTTCAGGATGGTTTCTTACACAAGATTACATTTAAGCATGTCAGAGACTTTGAAAACATGATTTACAGTCTATTCAATTTACACATTTTACCAATGGACGTGTTTCCTGGAATCAAATGAATAATTGTTGTGGTACTATAATGCTATTGACCTTATTCTGCAATGCAGAATTGCGCTAGTTTTTTAGAACTTACGATTCAGTTGCCTATGGGAGAAATTAACAGGAATAATATATGGCAGAAAACGGTCAAATTACTTCCTCTGCAAACAAGGGTGTTCATGACTATACAGACAAAATATACAAATAACATAAGAAAATATCAGTTTGCAACATAACAAGCTGGTTTTAACATCTAAAAATGAATGGAAGTGAATGAGACCGGAAGTCTCGAGCCAAAAAGATTCAAATGGCTGCGGCCGATCGTATTCGAAGAATAAAGTTAATATTGTACCAACTGACTTACATAAATCCTACATTTTACATAGTTGAAAGGGAGCAATGCGTTACATCTTACAAATTTCAGGAAGGGTACAAACAACGCTTACAATTGTATATGTTTTAGGACAGGTAGGTGAAATTGAGTAGGTATAGTACATTGCCATTGAAGAGGAGTTGAACATTCCACAGGCCACAACAACCTGAATGACTCTATGTGAAGGAGATGTGTAGCACTCAGATACTGACTGGTATTCTGACCCCCACCCTGGACTCCCAGGACCCCCCACCCATCACAATAAAACTGCACATTTTAGAATGGCCTTTCAGTGTGGCTAGCCTAAGGCACACCTGTGCAATAATCATGCTGTCTGATATGTCACACCTGTGAGGTGGAACGATTATCTCGGCAAACTAGAAGTGCTCACTAACACAGATTTAGACAAATGTGTGAAAAGTATTTGAGAGAAATAGGCCTTATGTGAATGCAGAAAAAAGTTCTAGATCTTTGAATTCAGCTCCTGAAAAATGGAAGCAAAAACAAAACTGTTGCATTGATCTATTTTTTGTGTGTATATATATATTTTGCCCTTACATTTTGCTATTTAAAATTCATAATCATCTGTACTCTGTGTATATGGAGAGGCAGTACTGGCCAGAAATTATACAAAATATTTTCTAAAGTAATTAAATATGACTCCCATAATTTATTTTACAGTGTCATCAAACTATGTCTAAAAACATGATATTTAGGAAAATAGAAGTATTGGATAAGAACTTGATACAACAGAAACATTTAAATACCAGCCACTGCACTTCCAACTAAATGGTAAGTGTTATAGTCTAATTAATACATATTAAAGCTTTTTAACATAATTAAAAGTTCATATTCTGAGTGACTGATGTTGTTGGTTTGCACTGATTCACTGACTTTCATTTTCAAACAGTTTGCTAGTTATTTAACTTAAGACCTGAGGTGAACTATCTGCTGCTGCTTTCAGTAGTATGGCAATACATGTAATGTAAAATGGTAATCAAATTCACACTGGTAGCATTTAACACTGAATAAAGCACATAATCAGTACCCGAGGGGATAATTGTCATAGCAGTTTATGGTGTTGTTTTGACAATGTTTCTAAAATAGAAATTTTGACAGAAACTTTAGGACAAAATCTCATTTTAACATAAAAAAGATAGAATTTATCACATATCGTGTTGGTGCTCATGTAGTTAGGACACTATTTCTTGCTTTTTCTTGCTTACATTGTGTTCCTTACTCCCCTTTAAACTAAATTTGTGGGTTTTTTAATGATAACCTGTGAAGAAAAGAACAACAAGGCAGGTATGATGCCTGTGAAAGGGTTAAATGACATACTGGGTTGTTCTTGTTCAACATGTAAATGTTCTGAAATGTCATGGAAAAAAACAACAACAGCAAGTTGGTCTTGCTGGTAAGCTTCAAACACACAGCCAAAAGTCTGACTTTGTGATACTACTTGGATCTTGTCAAAGTTACTGCACCTAAAGGTTTCTGGGTTCTTGCACAAGCACTGAAACCAGATGAATCAATAATCTAATCATCAAGCTGATGCTCTCACCACCCGCTCTGTGTGCTGCTACTACTGCTATCCATCAGCTTAACTGGAGAGAGCCGGTGGGTTTGAACACTGCTGGAGTTTATTTCATGCTGGATTCCAGGTGACAGCCAGAGTATTCCAAATATTCTGTAACGTCTGAGCAAGCTTCGTTTAATCAATTTAGGATATTTGTTGAAGAAATGCTCGGATGGAGAAAAACAGAAATGATTAGGAAAGGTCAGCCCTCATCAAAATGCACAAGACGACAGCTCGGCTAATTATAAACTGGAAAAGCCATCAAATCCTCGGATTCATGAGAGGATTTCATATTTAAACAGTGCAACCAAAATGCGCTTCAGCATTGCTGCAAGTTGTCAAATCTCTGGCAGGTTCGACCAAATGTCACCCTCTGGGCTGTCTGTAATCTTCAGAAGGATAGCTTCCCTCAAATCCACTATCAATTATCATCGAAGATTATTTTTAGAGACTTTTCGGTTTTCTTTATTAAGCCAGGCCTCAAAGCTCTGTTTGAACAGCTTGCGGGAAGCGCGGCCATGTGTGAGCAAAGGCCACGGATCGAGATGAGACTTTTCAGTCACGGCGCGATAACCACAACACCACTGCAGGCACATTCATGTTAGCATGACACAACAGATGTCAGGTGTTTTCAATTAATGGTAAAAGGCTTGATTGGGCTCCTGTCACTCGTGTTTATTGACTTGTCACGTTTTTGCAAATGCATGGCTCAAATGTTTGTTTTGGTACTCGCATGCTTGTGATTTCCAAGGCGGAAAACAGAGTGTTTTGTGCTTTTTATTTCCCTCTTTCTAGGACACACACACACACACACACACACACACACACACACACACACACACACACACACACACACACACACACACACACTAAAGAGGAAGGGAAGAGCCCTTGTCAAGGACAGGAATGTGAATGCTCTGATTTCCCCTTTTCTCTCTCCCTCTCTGGTGAAATACTCAGATTCTGTATGCTTTTTTTGTCTGCTTTTAATTCAATCCTCTAAAAAAAAACCTCTAAATCAAAAAAGCACCCCCAAGCCATGTTTCTACCAAGGGTATTTTCAGTCAAATGTTTTTCTTGTTCTTTTTTAATGATGCAATTAAACTAGGCATTCAAACAGTCTGTGAAGATTTCACTTCACTGTAAATCATAACACGTTAGTATAACTCCATATTATGTAACATTACATGTACGTCAGGTGTGTTTAACAAAGTTAAAAGAACTTTACTTTTTAAGTTTGTATTTTATTATATTATTCTTATTGAAATATTGCTATTTCTACTGTTTTTACTAAACTAACTTACAGTTTCAAACATAAACATATTAAAAACTCAAATATTTTGCACATTAGAAAGTGGTAATGCAACTCTAACAACTCTAATCTGCATGTATTCAGTTAAGCATCATGTGTTATTAATATATTAATATATTACATAATATTAATATTATGTAAAACACACACACACACACACACACACACACACACACGCGTACAGAAAAAACAAACATATTTTCAACATTCATTCATTTATTTTCCTGCGGCTTAGTCTCTGATTTATCAGAGGTCACTACAGCAGAATGAACCGCCAACTATTCCAGCATATTTTTTACGCAGCAGATGCCCTTCCAGCCGCAACCCAGTACTGGGAAACACACTCGTATACTACGGCAAATTTAGTTAATCCAATTCACTTATACCGCATGTCTTTGGACTCCTCAGCTGGGACTCGAACCAGCGGCCTTCTTGCTGTAAGGCGACAGTGCTAACCACTGAGCTACTGTGCCGCCCATATTTTCAACATTAATTCCCTAAATTCTGACAAATACAGTGCTGGCTCTATCATTTGCAGTTACTAAATATGCAGTTAGTTATAATCTATTGCTTGACCATCATTTATCATTATGATTTGAATAGGTAAATCTTATTATGTATTGATACATCAAAGAAATATGGCCTAACAAATTGCATCCCATTAACAAAATGTATTAGTTTGTGCTTAATAATGTGTTAACACAACAATGTGTGGTTAAATTAGGAAGAAACTATTTATAATTTATTGCCATTTTGTTACGATATGCTTTAAATGAAATGTTTACTGCAGTCTTATTATAAGCACTATAAAACTGTAGCAATATAAATTTTAGAATCAGATTTCACTATCCTGATTAAATTCAATACTTTACCACATCACATGACGCAAAGCCTACAAAAAACAGGGTTTATGTAAGAATGTTCATACATTTCTAACTGTTTTGTTGGCAATGGCAGCCTATAATGGCGCTTATAAAACAAGACCTTCCCTAACTTCCTATTGTTTATAAAAGCCGATTTTCTATGAAGGACTTGGGGTGTTTTTGCCAGGAAAAAAGATGTGAGATTTATATATGCTCCTGAGAGTCTCTCTTCTGTACTTTGACACATGAAATGAACAAGATAACACCTGAAACAGACAATTCTGTACTGTATTGTCAAGTTAATTCAAACTGTAGTCAAAAATAGCAACACTACCTGACAAAAGTCTTGTCGCCTATCCAAGTTTTAGGAACAACAAATAATAACTTAACTTCTAGTTGATCATTTGGTACCAAAAGTGGCTTATATGAAAGGCAAAGGCCTCTAGATTACGCTTATTTTACCAAAATGAAATATGATCATGCCTTGTTTTTTAATTATTTAATTAGGACAGTAAGGTCTGACTTTGCTTAGACAAAAGTCTTGTCACTTAACAGAAATAATGTACAATATATAACGTCATGGTGCAGTGGCAAAATAATTAATATTGTATATGACTCCCATGAGCTTGGACTACGGCATCCATACATCTCTACAGTGACTCAAATAACTTATTAATAAAGTCATCTGGAATGGCAAAGCGTTCTTGCTGAACTCCCAGAGTTCATCAAGATTCTTTAGATTCATCTTCAATGCCTCCTCCTTCATCTTACCCCAGACATGCTCAATAATGTTCAAGTTTGGTGACTGGGCTGGCCAATCCTGGAGCACCTTGACCTTCTTTGCTTTCAGGAACTTTGAAGTGGAGGCTGAAGTATGAGAAGGAGCGATATCCTGCTGAAGAATTTGCCCTCTCTTATGGTTTGTAATGTAATGGGCAGCACAAATGTCTCAATACCTCAGGCTGTTGATGTTGCCATCCACTCTGCAGATCTCTCACACGCCCCCATACTGAATGTACCCCCAAACCATGATTTTTCCTTCACCAAACTTGACTTATTTCTGTGAGAATCTTGGGTTCCAATAGGTCTTCTGCAGTACTTATGATGATTGGGTTGCAGTTCAACAGATGATTCATCAGAAAAATCTACCTTCTGCCAAATGATCAACTAGAAGTCAAGTTATTATTTGTTGCTCTTAGGATCGACGACAAGACTTTTGTCAGATAATGTAGATCTATATAGCCTATATAAGTCTAATGTGCATCTTTTGATGAAAAACACAACTAACGGCTATCAGTTATCTACAGTACATTCTTCAGAATATGTACTTTTGTGTTAAGGAGAAGGAAAAAACTTGAATAGGCTTGTAATAAACGGAAGCAAAGTAAATGATGACGGAAATTTCATTTTGGGTTAGACTATCCCTATAATATAATCAGTCTATGTAGCAGTTTTGCCACGTCTGTATTTCTGCACAAACATAGTTCTTATTATTCACTCACCCACTCAGAAACATTACTGGCAGTGGTGTAGTGCTGTGCCATGCAAACTAAAATAAAGTCAGTGTCGGTATTTTATGCAAACCGTCTCCATTCTATGTAAATGAGGTTTATTATAGCTTGCGACTTACAACAAAAAGCATACAATTAAAAGCATTTGGCATGCACTCAGCATGTTAAAGAGCCGGATCAGGTCGCTGGACCGCAGTGGTGTGGAGTGAGGTTTGCTCAGTGCAGGAGAACTCTCAGTCATGTTGAACTGCACACACTGTCGAATGTAAACATGTTTCCGATGTTTCCTCTACAATTCCTCACCAGAAATAAAAATAGACTCAAGAGTCCATTGTTGACAGAAATGCCTTTTTTTTCTAAAATGGCATTATGCTCGCAGTGCACAGCTTGTTACAAAATCTTGACATCAGAGAATTATGCAAAGATATCTTGAGCAGCATCCATACAGTGTTTATGAAGGAGGTGATTCCACAATGTACAAACAATAGATTGTTGGCTCAGCCTGGAACTATCCTCTAGAGTCATTAACTGGATATTAAAGGGATAGTTTAAACAAAAATTTTAATTGTGTAATGTATTCACCCTTCACTAGTTCAAAACCTATTTAAGTTTCTTTCTTCCGTTGAACACAAAAGGAAATATTTTGAAGAATGCTACTTCTTGGGACCCAATGATGATAGTCCTAAAAACAATCAAACAACCGGCACTCAAACTATCATCTTTCATGTTTAACAGAAGAAAGAAACTCATAAAGGAAACAATATCTTTATTGAAAATTAGCTGCACAGCATCTCGCATCCATAAAGACATTTTTATTTCAAAGTATTTCTATTGTAAACTACAGGTTAAAAGTCTGGAATTTAATTAAGATCATTACAGTGAATATGAATATAATTATTAATTATTAGAATTAATATAATTATAAATACAGTCAAATTGTAAAATATACTATTTGTTTAGCATAAAACATATGCCAGTGTAATTGGCGGGTCATTTCACTGTGGCGCGACCCCTGATAAATCAGGGACTAAGCCAAAGGATGAGTGAGTGATAAACAAATTTAAAAAAATTGTAAAATATACTAATATCTCACAATATAATACACCGATATTACAAAAGAATAGATGTGATAGTGTCACATTAAGCAGCAAAAACAATTCAACAATAATAACTATTATTAATAATTGAGAATCCATTAATACAACAACGACAAATCAGCATATTATAATGATTTCTGAAAGATCATGATGTCAGTAATGACCCATAAAATGCAGCTTTGTAGATGAATCCATTTAGAATACAAATATAAATAGAATACAGCTATTTTAATTTGCAATATTTACTATGTTTTTTACAAGTAAAACAGTACTTAAATGCAACACAAGCTCTATCATGAGCATGTCACTCGTAGGTCAAGTGTATGCAACTGGAACTTATGATGTGCACAGAACTTTATATACTGAGAGAACAGAAATCATAAACTTTATTAAGCAATTTTCAAAGCAGAAAAAGCAGGTAAGAAAAGCTGGCCAGATGGTGGCACCTGTTCTGACGGGCCCTGACGGCGCCCTGGGGCTTCAGGCATTAAAAAGCACAACACCTTTAGATGAAAAAAACACCGACATTGCACTTCTGCTGCACATCACCTACATTCACAGAAACAAACAGCTCTGATACTGAGAACCTAAGAGCATATAAACATGAAGCTTCATTTATTTATGGCTGTTATTGCTGCAGCATATTCAGCAATACTGCTTTTGTCTGTGCTCAGTCAGTTTCTGGAAATTTCATGACAGCAGCACAGTTTTTTATTTCAGTTTTAACAGTGACAACTTCTGTTTCAGCAAACCTTTTCCAGACATCTTTCCATAACAAACCCACCCACTGACATTACTAAATTGTAGTCTTGGCTTTAGATGGTATATCTACATACCGAAAGTTCCAGTCTGATTGGCTACTGTTTACTCTGTAGAAAATGCTGGGTTCCACACAATCGAGTTAAGTTAGCTTATTTGTTTTTACAAATGTAATTGGATTAAACAAAACAATTACATTAACCACCCCCCACCCCCCAAAAAAAAAAAAAAAATCAAGAATTGTGTTGTTTTAGCTTGTTATAAATAAGCATGGAGCCAGATTAGTCTAATTAATACATTTAAAAAAATGAATACATTAACAGCACAATTCACATTTACAAAATCCAATTCGTAAGTTTAAAACACAGTTTATAAATACACAAATCCAATTTGAAAATTCAAAACATGACTCAAATACATCCAATTCACAATATACACAAATCCAATTAATTTGTCGAAAATATTTATGCTTTTTACTTGTGAATTCGCATATTGTGTGTTGCATTTACGAACTGTGTTTTGAATTTACAAATTGGATTTTGTAAATGTGAATTGTGCTGTGCATGTCTAAATTTTATTTATTATGTATTATTTTTGAGACTGATCTGGCTCCATAAATAAGTGGTAGCAAACATATTTTTTAAGTGTATAGTAAAACTATAAATACAAGTCAAAATTTTAAATAAATAAAACTCAAAGTTTTTCCTTAAAACAAGCTTTTTTTAAGGGGAAAAACTCACTTAATTTGACCTATTATTTCTAAAAACAAGTCAATATGTTATGCTTGTGTAGAAAATGCTTCTCGGTTTAAGAATGGTTCGATATTTGGACTAGAAAGTTTTTTTTTTTGCAGTGTATGTTGCTGAAGATTTTACATAGTGATGCCAGACAAAGGCCACACAAAACTTTTTCAAATTTGTTAATAAAACTGCTAAAAGTTGATTTGGGCATTATCATTTTTTTTTTATTGATATGCAGAATTTAATATATCAGTTTTGCATTACTGTATTTGAGACAAAGTGTGCATTAGATGTACTGTAAGGTCAATGAGCAACTATTGTAGTTTTTATTTGTGGTATAAATTATTTTTAATTATCATTCATTCATTCATTTTCTTTTCGGCTTAGTCCCTTTATTAATCTGGGGTCGCCACAGCGGAATGAACCGCCAACTTATCCAGCATATGTTTTACGCAGCGGATGCCCTTCCAGCTGCAACCCATCACTGGGAAACATCCATACACACTCATTCACACTCATACATTACGGACAATTTAGCTTACCCAATTCACCTATATCGCATGTCTTTGGACTTGTGGGGGAAACCGGAGCACCCGGAGGAAAACCACGCCAACACAGGGAGAACATGCAAACTCCACACAGAAATGCCAATTGACCCAGCCGATGCTCGAACCAGTGACCTTCTTGCTGTGAGGCGATCGTGCTACCCACTGCGCCACCGTGAGGCCTTTTTTATATAAGAGGTGCTAATTATTTTAGCATTTATTTTAAATTTTTTAAATCAAAAATACATTTCATTCAATTTATTTCTGTTTTAATAAAAAAATGAAGTCAGTGTTAGATGGGGTCAATAACCAATTATTACAGCTTTTACATATTTTTTGTATTATTAAAAAAACATTGAAATAATACAATATTGTTCAATATTCTTACATACATACTAATAATATGCAATTTACTAGTCAGTTAATTAGTCAATCGAAATGTCCTTGACCACAATATGCTACAATGTGTCTCATAAATCGAGTCAAAATATTGAGAATCCAAAACCAGCAATATCCTGACATATAAATAATAACCTTCGAAAAAGTGAGCGCAGGTTACTAATACCGCTCTATCTGACATTCATCCGAGCTTCTTTTAAGCTCTGGTGTCAATTATTAATTTTTACTTTAATGAACGGTAAAGCCACAGTCAATGATTAAACATCTCCGGGAGCTCAAAGCACACTTTGATAATGAATCACTTTGGGATGTTCAGCCGTGATATTCCTGAGATCATGACAGGCAGAGTGACAAGTAACGGCACGTTCGCTGTTGTTGCCTGGAATTAGCGATTTTCTTTAAACGGGTTTAGAGAAGAATGTGAGACTAGCCTAATCCTGCCTAAAGCAGACACGCTGATTACTATCAGCGCATTTCAACACCAGGACGCAGAGGACAGACGTCAACCAGGTCATTATATTCAGACAAACACAATTATTGACCTTCCTCGCATACTTATGTCCACTTACAGATGGCCTTGTTTTGTTTAAACTGCTGAAATTGCCTCTAAACGGAGTGTGTGTGGCTACTATGAGGACTTTGAGCACACTGCACTAATAGTCCATTAAGTAATAATTACATAGTCCATTAGATGCGTATGTGGGACATTTTTGGAGCGATTAATCAGCACTTTCGATGAGCCCATATGCTGAATTAAATGCATATACCGGTCGGTCGATCCAATCAAACCCAGTAATGAGCTTGTAATTGTGAAAATTAAAGGAGAAGATGGAGATGGCCTTCTGCCCTTATGAGTGTTTAAAGTCAATACGAAATCAAAATGTATCCTGTTTATTTCCATAATGTTTCCAGCATAGTAAGGAATTGACTAGCGCATGCCATTCCATAGGAGAAACAAAAATGTTTGAGTGGCTTTTCGCTAATTTCAGCTAAAGGTCACAGAGGATTTTGGTTAACCAAGTGTTGTTAATGTTAACCAAATGCTAAATAAATGCACTGTGAAAAATACTGGTTGCCTTAAGTTTTTAAGCTGAATCAAATAAACCTTGAGTCATTTGAACTCATATCATATTAAACTGACTTTTATTTATAAATTACTGCATTACAAATAAAATTTTTATTATTATTTATTTTGCAATATATTTATTGATTTTGTTTTAAACATGTTTAAACAAAGTTCAAACAAATACAAAACTATGGATTTTCTTTCCCAACCCTATTCCACAAACTTGTAAAAACAGTAATGATAATAAAATGAAATTTAAAAAGGGGGAAGATATTTAAATAAAATATTTTACCAAATATTTAACAAATTTAACATTGTGGTTGGGCCTCACGGTGGTGCAGTGGATAGCACGTTCGCCTCACAGCAAGAAGGTCGCTGGTTCGAGCCTCGGCTGGGTCAGTTGGCATTTCTGTGTGGAGTTTGCATGTTCTCCCCGTGTTGGCGTGGGTTTCCTCCGGGTGCTCCGGTTTCCCCCACAAGTCCAAAGACATGCGGTACAGGTGAATTGGGTAAGCTAAATTGTCTGTTGTGAATGGGTGTGTATGGATGTTTCCCAGAGATGGGTTGCAGCTGGAAGGGCATCCGCTGCGTAAAACATATGCTGGATAAGTTGGCGGTTCATTCTGTGGCAACTCCAGATTAATAAAGGGACTAAGCCGAAATGAAAATGAATGAATGAACATTGTGGTTAATATACAAAGATGCCAGATCAATTTTAACATGTAAATATACATAAAGGAAATACATTTTTATAATGTCACTTTTATTTTTTTATTAATAAATTGTCTAAATCTAAAAAAAAATAAGTCATAATTGTTTTATTTATTTTATCTTTGTACATATTTATGCAGTTTTTTTTTTTTGTTTAAAGAAACAGGAGGATATTTTCAGGAGGCACAATCGACTGCAAACTTGCATTAAGCTTTTGCTCAAGTCTGGCTATGAACTTTTACAATTGAATAAATTTCTGATGAACAAAATCAATGTATGCCCTTCTTGTAAGTAGTAGAGTGTGTGCTTCTAGCAATGCCAAGGTTGTGGTTTGTTTCCCAGGGAAAGCAAAAGCTTATAAAATGCGAACCTTCGATGCGGTGCGAGTCACTTAGGATAAAAGCATCCACAAAGTGCATCAAATTGTCAAATGTAAAATGACTCTAGCAGAATGTCCAGTTTAACTCGGAAATGCATTAACAGAAACACTATTTCATGTTAACTTTAATCTGGCTTTGTGTGTTCCCCTAATCTGTTTTTGTGTTAAATGAACTTTTCCAGCCTATCAAAAAACATTTGCCCTTTAGCATCCAAAAAGCACTGAGTCATTGTTTTGTCTCAGTGGATTAAGTGTCTAATGTTTAACACACAAGTGCTTCTCTGATGCCCTTGAGCTTTAGCAATGGAAAATCAAAAGCAGCTAAAACTCACAGAAACAACAGAAGCTGTCGATATAATGTGATGCTCAAATGTGATTATACAGTGTTGAGACAACAAGTACTCATGTTAACACTTGTGTTTTTCAAAATAAAGATAAGAACTCTATGGGCGAATCTCGCAAACTGCCTGGGTCATATATCAGCCTGAAATCTAAAAAGAAGCATGCACAAATATACAGTAATAAGAGTAACATTTCTCGATATTGTCAGAACAATTACACATTTTGAATGAATAAATCAGTGCAGTGTGCTGGTTTACGTCTGGATGAGGATTAGTGTCTGTGTTTATTAAACCCCAAAAAGACTGTTGTGTGTTAATGAATGGTGTGGTTTCATGTTTCTAGTCTCACTATATGTGGAGAAAACATGAACTTCTTTATATATATATATAATTTCTATATATTTATTCTTCTATATATAACTGTCCTAGGAAAATTAAATGACAAATGACATTTTTATAGTAGACCTACATTACATTACAGTCAGTCAACAGATGGCGCACATACCTGCATCACGAGATGCGCATGCACTTGAAATACACATTAATTTATCAAAACACTAGCTTGAAATAATTTTAATGACCTACACATGAAAAAAACAAACAGGAAGAAAATCTCAGTCATGAAGATATACTCGTTTTAATTAATGGATAAGAAAATACGAATTTCTTGATAGAAATTTTAACTCTTCTTACAAAAAATCAAAACAAAAAGTGAGATTTGGGAAAAATTAAGGCTGTGAGTAAAGGGAGATCACGCTTCATTATCATCGCAAGCTCCTCAATGTAATATAATCTCGCTGTCATCTCGTTTCTACCCTTATACATGGGGGAAGGTTGTAAATATTTAGTTGGAACATAGCATTACGTTTAAACTAAGTTCAGTGGTGCAACACAAAAATATTTCGTAGTGTGTAAGTTGTAACTTAAGTGTCCCTTTATGCCACAACTAGGCTACGTGCTGGTGCAACTGGCCCCTGGTGGGGTTGATGAACTCACCAAGCTGGGTGCCCCTCTGAAGGATCTGATAATAAAATCCATGTTAACCATTTTGCAACAAAACTGAAGTCGCCAGGCAGACAGACGCCCATCCCATGACGTGAATTCGTATCTATTGTGAAGTGAATTTTAGCTCTAAAGCTATAAGTCACATCTGGTGTGAACACACCATTAAAGTGTTCATAAAGCACATAAAGAAATTAATAGTTTAGAAAAATCCATAATCTATATTTACAATATCAGTAACTAAAAAACTAAATAAAACATTGAAGTCAGCACAGACAGAAACAAAATGTATCCATCATCATTAAGCTCTATTGCATTACAGTTATGAGAATGAGAACTTTCACTTTCCCAGGCGCTGTCAAACTACCAAAAGTTAGTTTTAGTCGTCTTTGACTGACAGCACGGGCTAATTAAGCCTAATAGCTCAACCCACTTTATAAGGGTAATTGACAGCACACTGCACAGCGTGAAAAGTCTTTTGACAGCTCAATACTGCCTTGTATAATCGTACATTTCGTGAATTCAGGTGTGTGAAATGTGAGACAACATCTCATAGGGATTTCCTGCAAACGTTTGTAGCGCTTCAACAAGATAATTGGGATAAAGAGGTGGACGAAAGGTCAGAAGACATTGACGGGATTCCACATTCAAGTCAATAAATGGCTGAACTAATCAAATCAACAGATAAATACTGTAAAAAGTGTAGACACAGGCGAAAAAAAGGCTTTGCTGGCATGGAAATCACAACAGTTTTGCTTAATTAAGCAAATTAGCAAACAATATAAATAACTGTAGAACAAAGCATGCAGAAAAGGTGCACTGAAGGGTTCGTATAAAACAAGTGTTTTGCGCATAACAGCTGAATATAAATCATAACACCGTGCTATTCATAAATAATTACAAGCATCCCATATCTGCCCTTCATGCAGGCAGAGGAAATTAATCAGGTGGCGTTCAAACAGCAAGCCTGCTTTCAAAATATTCATCGTTTTCATTGCTAATTCCCAGCTCCATACGGCAGAGATGACAGAAGCGCTGTGACCTCATATCCTTCACGCTCCGCAGGGTATCTGAGCATCTGCTGCCTTTAAAACCTCTTTGTGAGGCTCATTCATCGAAATAGTTGTGCTTTATATATGCCAGCCTTTTGATCTGTTGTTAATAGATCTGTTTGAATAGGTCACTTCATGGGTATTGAATATTTAAGTGGCGTAATGTGTCTTATGTGTAGACCTTGGGGATGGTGCTCTATATAAAGGAAAGTGTTCTCTTAACTAGTCAACTGTAATGCTTTTCAATGGGGGATGCTGATTCAAGGCATCAAACTAACACAGACAGAAACGTTGGCAGATTTTTTCAGTAATTATCTCTTAAAAATTTAGTCCCCTCACAATATTTGATGGCATCATTGACAATGGTAGACATCAAATCAGACACTGCATGATATGCTGATAATTCAACTAAGAAATATTCCATCCATCCATCCCATTATATACATCCATTCCATCCATACATCCCATTCCATCCATCCATCCATCCTTCCATTTCATACATCCCTCCCATCCATCCAACCTTCCAATCCATCCATCCATTCCCTTCCCTTTCATCCCATCCTTCCATTACATCCATCCATCCCATCCATCCATTCATCCTTCCATTACATCCATCCATCCCATCCATCCATTCATCCATCCATTCCCTTCCATCCCATCCTTCCATTCCATCTATCCATTCCCTTCCAT
>CAIGQW010055671.1:2248085-2305201 GCA_903798125.1 Danio choprae | reverse complement strand
AAGTGTCTGACTTGATATGTTATATACACCTTTGCTATATATACACCTAATTTTCCCTTTTGTTTTCCAAGAAAGAAAGCCATGCAAATGTGGAACAACATGAGAGCGATGATGATTTCTTTTTTTTTCTTTTTTTTTTGGACTAACTATTTCTTTAACAACTTTTGCATGTGCGTGAAAGCCAAAAAAATCGGCAAAGCAATGTCATTTCATTGTCTTCCTGTGGTTTTCCACAGTGGTTCCCCATCAAAAGTAAACACGTCTCCAGCAGCTAGCCAATTCTTTAAGCAGCAGGATGCTGTGAAACGGTCCAAGCGCACACCACGATATGAGCCCAGAGACAGCAGCGCAGGATGATGGGGGAAATACTCTGTGTAAAATTACACACTGCGAGCAACAGCTTCTCTGGCCTCGGGCTGTTGTACAAAGAGGTTCTCTGGAAGGCTGCATGTATAAACAACAATTTAGCATCCAAACTGAAACGCATCTAATAGCACGATACAATTCTCAAAGTAGATCTGTTCGCTCCATCCCAGGTGGGGGAGAAAAAAAGCTTTTAAGCTCTCAGACAGGTTGCCTGTTTTCTGGGTTATTTTTCTCTGATTGTGCTGACAGTGTATCTTTGGGGTGCATTCTTGAACTGATTGTAGCTTTCTCTCTCATCTCTCTTAAGTGATCCTGGCAGCCATACAGGTCCAACACCTACACAACAGGCCTGAGAGGAACCCAAACAGTATCGTCTCACCAGAAGCAGCATTTGAGCTCAATACGCATATCTCTGATTTCACACCAATCAACATCAACCCAGATAATATTGCTTTGTTAGGATTTGTGTCACAGTGTTGAATGTCTAACCCACTTTCCCCATATTTTAATGAAACACTTAACTCATCAAGCATGTAGATATTTATAATTTACTTCTAACAAAATTCAAGTCATTCTAACTGCCTTACAGCAATTAATAAATATGAAATAGGTCATTATTTCTGTACCATTATCAACATGAACAAAACATTTTCAAACGTGTTTCCTGAACACTTACACTGTAAAAACAAAATTGTTGACTCAACTTAAAATTGTAAGCCAACTTGCTGCATCTTTTTTGAGTTGACTCAACTTTTACTGCACTTGACTCGATTTAACTTGAGTCAACTAAATCATCTATACTGTTCAGTGAGCGCTATCTTTCAGATGAGACATTAAACTGAGGTCCTGACTCTTTGTGGTTGTTAAAAATCCCAGGATGTCCTTCAAAAAAAAGAGTAGGGGTGTAACCCCAGCATCCTGGCCAAATTTGCCCACTGGCCTCTTGAGGCACTTGCCTCAAGACGCAGATAATCTAATAACAGACAAAACACTGAATTTGTTCATTAAAACTTGATTTTTATCAAATGTTAAATTGTATAATGCCATATGCAAGTGTCTGAGCAGTGTTTAATTATTTAATAAATTGTAGTTTCTTTTCTATTTCCTGACAAATGCAAAGTTTCTGTCCAGGACTGACAAATATATGTATAAATATAAGGATAAAATGTAAAAGAAGTACTGCATGTTAGTCTCTGGCCATGTTTAAGAAATATCTGAAGATATCTATCTCTTTCATCAATAATCATTTAGTTTGAATAATAACAACACTCCCTATTTATTTGCACTAAAAACATTCTTATTAACACTACATGTATCTGAGAATACATTGTGCAATTCTGAGTATGCTTCACACAGGTGAGTGGGTTTGACAAACCACCTGTAGGAAACACACTCTTTTTCTCTCCATATGCACAAGACACTTTCCTACAAACACTCCATTGTAAGGACTGCATAATAATAATAATAATATATACAGTCAATCTCAAAATTATTCATACCCCTGGCAAATTCTGATTAAAAAATGTACTTTTATGCAACCAGCAAGTCGTAAATGACACAGGCTTCTCCCAAAAGATAATAATGTACATGAGGCATAATTGCAGAAATTAATATTTCTTAGCTTTGATTTACCTTTGAACAAAAAGTGGCAGTCAGAATTTGCCAGGGGTATGTAAAATCTTGGGCTTGACTGTGTATATATTAACTAAATTTTAAATATCCTAAATCGTAAGTTGCTTTGGAAAAATTCAACTGATAAATTAATGCATGTAAAATGCAATGTAAACTATAATTTGTTTATTGTCCCTTTTTACTAAGTCCACATCTCATATTAACAATAAACTGCTTACTGAGAATACTGCTAACCACATGACGAGAGCTGTAATTCTCAACCACACAAATTTGCAATGCTGTTTTTGCATGTTTGTTGGAACTATGGTTTCAGGAAACCTCATGTCATTGAACTGTCTTGGTAACAACAGAACTTGTGACCATGATTAACACATCTGAAAACAGGATGCTCAAAAGCAGTGTGATGGCTACCACGCCCCTCTTACCGTTAGGAATGATGTGTGAAAAAAGCCCCGCCCCCTACTCAATATTCCATTTCAGTTGGAAGTGCATCAGCATAATGAAAAAAGGCTTAGCAACTTCTGGTTCACGCTGACCTTAAATTATACTTTTAAACACAATAGTTGGGTTTGACCATATTATACATTTTTAAATACAATTAAAGTGTACACAGTGAAATGTCGCTGTTTTTGCATTTTAGGGGAATGCAAAATTTTTAATGTTGAGAACAATTACACACTTCAGCTGTAAATGTTTTTGTCACAAGAGAGAAGCAGTTCATCTCTGTCTGTCAAAGTGTGTGTCCTGTTTTTAAATACATAGACAAAGCAATGCTTCAGCGCAGATCATCTTTCTTTGTGTAATTGAGTATCTGACGCCATGGCAGTGAGGAATTTCCCTTCAGCAATCTGAACATCCATCATCTACAGGTCTGGGAGCATCTTCGCTAAGACACGATGACCAACTGAGACCTTCTCTATACTACTCAATTTCCTTTTGCTGACAGTCTGCACTTTTATTCTCACTTTTCTGCATCTGCTTTTCACTCTGGTGAACCTGGGCAGCGCTTTAAAGTTCTTCTCGTCATGGGTAGATAGGCACCAGATTGAATTTGTTTAAATCACTTGAACAGGTTGCAACTGCAATGGTAAGGAGGCTTTCCAGCTCTGTTACCAGTGGTTTCAGGCCTGCAGTATTTATTTGTCAGTTCCAGAAAAAAAAAAAAAAGGTAAGCAGTTCTTGCACAGACAAGCAGGAGTGGTTTCACCCTTTCTCTCCAATCATTCAGTTCAGTAAATTTTAAATGCTCCATTTTGCCCTTCATGTTATGACACTCCTATACTTATAATGTCCAAATTCGGTGTGTGCATGCTTTTAAAAATGACTGCAGCATGAAATTGTGTTGGCAGCTAATCCAGGAGAGTATCTGCAGACATATTCTAAGCATAAGTGTGGAATATGTAAACTTGCTACTTATTTAGAGATTATAATACTTCTGTTCTGCTATGGATTACATGAACCAGCACCCAATGTTTATGTACTGATCCTTGCATCAAATGACAACTGATAGACTGTGAAAATGAAACTGATGTATTTAGTTCTTCTACCATGTCGGCTGATGGGATTATCAGAACAGTGACTTGCAAACTCCCACTTTAAACACGGAGACACCTGCTTGGCACATCAATTTATGTCAAGCCATGTGAGTTAGCTCAAAACAAAGTACAATATTTGTGAAAGGGACATTAAAGCCTTTCAAATGATCAAAACAGATGCTTTTGCTGATAGCAAGAGTAACTGTAGTGAATATGGCATTGTGGCCAAACTGTATTTACCACGAAGGGGAATTTTTGTTACTTTACACTTTCAAGCCACGTTTCATGTTTGTTGAGCTCTAGGCTATTTTTGTATTGTGCAAAATATGAAATTGCAACCTTTATCTAAGTGTTTTTTTTACCATTTCAATACGTTTGAGGCAAGCAATAGTGTTAATATTTAAAAAACTTTGACTGCCTGATCCAAGTCAGTGTAGTATAACCTACATACAAGTAGCCATTTTGTTGTGACGTGACACCAAAACAAACATTAAATAGTTTGACGGTTATAATTAGGGCTGCACAATATATCGTTTCAGCATCAATAATGCAATGTGTGTATTCGTAATAGTCACATCGCAGCATCTGCAATGTGAAGTTGGGATTATTATTGTTGATCAGCAATGGCGAATGTACAGCGTTTACATTTTACATTACATTAGATTATTCAATATAGGGGCAGGACAAAATAACGATATGCATGAGCTGGCGCTTCTTGTAATGGCGGATCGAACATATATCAATGTTGCAATTCTAAGAAATATATGTGCTGTTAATAAAAGAAATACATCTTATAACTTTTTGATGCATTTTTCCCTCTTTATTTACAAATATCATGATATATTGTGGATGATTTTCTTGCGATATATCATTATCATGATCTATCATTATCGGGGGCAAAATATCATGATAATTCGTATCATATTACTGTACCTGAATATCTGACTACTTATTTCACTTATCTTTATCGTATTTCTTATTCTTGCAATTTCTTTGATTCACTCCTCTACAAGATTATTCCAATCAAAGTAAATGATTTTATTCCAATGGAGTATATAAATACAATGGAGCTATTCAAGTCATCTGTATTCATATCGCAGTATAAATCACAGCATAATAAAATATTGCAATGTCAGATTTTTCCAATACTGTGCCGCCCTAGTTATAAATATACGTTTTTTTTCCCTTTTATTTTTGACATGCATTTGGCCTATTCTGCATTAATTCATATTCTATACTGAGTAATTAAAATATATATGGTAATCAAACCTCAATATGAAAGAAGTACGAAGGAATAGAAAAAAACAGTTTAGTTAATATATACTCCACTTTAGAGTCTAATGGTATAAATAATATTGGTATAGTGCCACTTCAGTGTAAGTAACAATTCCCTTTACCTATGCCTACTGATTTACTAACTTCCTATTCATGAGATATTAGCTAGATATTAGCTGTTTGACTATTTTATCCAGAATAATCTAATATTACATCCCTAATTATACTTAAACCCAAACACCCTATTAATCAGCATCAAATTTGTATTTGTTTGTAAGAGTCTTAGATAATAAATTGTTAATAGCGATAAGTGTGAACATAATAGCCTATTTTACAAAAACACATAAAACCAACATGAACACACATTACATTTCTAAAACCTTAACAAATGTCCTTTACACTCAATTGAAAGTATTTTTAGTACCTCATTCTTACTCATCATAAACACGCGCTTAGAAAAGGGATGTGTTTTTAATTGTTTGCCAACAGTGTATGCTACAGTACGTGCTAGAAAAAACATCACAAGTCCAATAATATAGCCACTACCTGCTGAAACTAGTAACCAACAACAGCACGCAATAACTCAAAAACATCCTTACCTGTTGAGCTGGCCCGTTTGTCCTTTTTCTGAATTGGTAATGAAGTGTTTTAAAATACACAAACCAAACGGAAAGCGGAACTAATATAGCTCAAATGTACATTTGTTTGCAGACCTGCGCCGAACGGACGAAATCAGCAACTTTTGCCGCGTCTTCTTGTCCCGCTGGAGGAGAAAACCACCTGAGGAGCTTCGCCAACAGCAAAGGCGCTATTTTTTATGACTTCAGTTCAACGCTTCAAACCGGTTAGTTCGCAACTGCTTCCGAGCGAAATGAAAACGTCGTTTTGACACACAGTTCAAGTAATGAGGGTCGAATACATCCAGTGAAAACTATGCGCCTGTCCCAGCTCGACGCGCTTGATGTGTTTTATGCACGCCGAATGAAGAAGGCACTTTGAGGGAGTAGAGGGAGGTTTCTGGTTACCTGCTCTCAATTCCTGTTTGAGAGGCCAACCCACTACTGGCAAACGGTTTTTTTCTTCTTCATGAAACCCTCCAGGCTTGTTTGTATTTGTTTTTTGGACTTGTTAAAAATTAACTGCTCATGTGATGTGCAGTTAAGCAACCATTGACCCATTTTATCAGCTATAGAGAGAGCTGCTGTAGTGCGTTAGACTGTTTTAAATGGAGGACAGAAACCTGTCATGATGTATAAGAGAATGAGGAGCAGCCTTTCCTGAGGCCTACCATAAACATAAATAAGCCATAATAAATATCTATCTGTTGTTCTAGATATATTAATTTTGTAAAAAATGCATTAAGGTATAATTAAACTTACAATATGCACACTTATAATAATACAACACTTGAATTAAATTACTTAAGTTCAGCAATTACATTTGATTTGATTTGCAGCCTTTTTAAATCTGCAGCACTTGAGATGTATGCAGTTAGTATATTATATCTGGTAGTTTTATTAATAGTTTTACTTTAGGTTTTACTTTAGGTTTGGTTTTTTAATGCATTTTACTTTAGGTTTTATGTATTACAATTTTTTGTGCGCTTGCCATTTTTGTTAGCTTTTTTGGGTAACACTCTACAATAATGTTAATTAGTTCATGTTTGTTATTATAACTTGAATGAACAAAATCATTTATTTAAAAATGTATTCATCTTTTTAATGTTAATGAAAATACAGACTTTAACTAATCTTAACAAGCACAACTTTTAAAATGTGAACTACGAATAATAAATGCTGTACAACTATGTATGTTTCACACTTAACTAATGGAATAGTTATATATAGATTAATTTTAGAGCATAAATGAAAATAAGAAATATCTCCTTGGCAACACTATAACTTGTTTATAATAATTATAAAACCCTGGCTGCATGAGTTTAAATTTGTGGATAGTGAGTGGAGACTACAATGATGTTTTATTTATATATATATATATATATATATTTTAAATGAAACTGTACTATATTTTATTTCAGTGCATATTTTGCATTAACATTTTATGTCACTGGACAAATCTATCAAAATAGGGCCTCACGGTGGCGCAGTGGGTAGCACATTCGCCTCACAGCAAGAAGGTCGCTAGTTCGAGCCTCGGCTGGGTCAGTTGGCGTTTCTGTGTGGAGTTTGCATGTTCTCCCCGTGTTGGCGTGGGTTTCCTCCGGGTGCTCCCGTTTCCCCCATAAGTCCAAAGACATGCGGTATAGGTGAATTGGGTAGACTAAATTGTCCATAGTGTATGTGTGTGAATGAGTGTGTATGGATGTTTCTCAGTGGTGGGTTGCAGCTGGAAGGGCATCCGCTGCGTAAAACATATGCTGCATAAGTTGGCGGTTCATTCCGCTGTGGCAACCCCAGATTAATAAAGGGACTAAGCTGAAAAGAAAATGAATGAATGAATGAATCTATCAAAATAACTTATGATGACGGTCCAAAAATTAGTAGCCCAAACTGATATGTTATAGAAAACATATAGAGCAAAAATCAAGAGAAGCCAAAAATATATAACATTTTGTTGACTTTTTGTAGTTTGTAATTATTTATTAATTTTCTTTTGCAATATTTCGCATGAATTTAAATGTATTACTTTTCTATTCATAAAGATGTTCGGTGACAAAAATATTATTTTAATAAATATATCAGTTTAATAAATCTGTTTTGTTCAAATGTCCTATGAGAAAAATAAGATCACTGGCATCCAAATCTCAGTGATACCTTTTGATACGTTTTCTCTACAGCACACACTGTAAAAAAAATTGACAACTCAAAATTGTAAGGCAACTTGTTGCAGAGCTTTTTTGAGTTGACTCAACTTTCAACCCAAGAACTGCACTTGACTCGATTTAAGTTGAGTCAACTCAAAAATGTCCTGAAGTTTGTTGCCTTAATTTTAAGTTGAGTCAACTTTTTTTTTTTACAGCACCGCAAAATAATCTTATCTGATAACGTACAAGAAACATTTTTTTTAAATACATACAACTGCTTCAAAATTCCTGTTTTAGGTGTGTCTACTTCACTTTGTGGAGCTGAACATTAAGGTATTGTCAAGTAATATTTACCAATAATATAATAGTTTGATTGTATTTAAACAAGTTGTCAAATGATCAGTACAGAAGTGGTGTGTGCCAGTGGTGCGTAAATCCAGCATTTTTGCACACAGCTTGTGTATTAGCAACAACAAAAAAACAGCAACAACAAAAAAAAAGAGTAATGTACATTGTGTCATGCTTGATGTACAGTTGAAGTCCAAATTATTAGCCTGTGATTTTATTTATTTTTTATTTTTTGTTAAACATCAAATGATGTTTAACAGAGCAAGGAATTTTTCACAGTATTTCCTATAATCTCTTTCCTTCTGGAGAAAGTCTTATTTGTTTTATTTCGGCTAGAATAAAATTAGTTTTTAATTTTTGGAAAACCATTTTAAGGTCAATATTATTATTTTTGATTATTATACTTATTATTATCCAATATTATTATACTTTTTGATTGTCTACAGAACAAACCATCATTATTCAATGATTTGCCTAATTGCCCTAGGTAAACCTTTAAATGTCACTTTAAGCTGAATACTAGTATCTTAAAAAAATCTAGTAAAATATTATGTACAGTACTGTCATCATTCATTCATTTTTTTAAGGCTTAGTCCCTTTAGTAATCCGAGGTCACCACAGCGGAATGAACCGCCAACTTATCCAGCACATGTTTTACGCAACGAATGTCCTTCCAGCTGCAAACCATCACTGGGAAACATCCATACACACCCATTCACACACATACACTATGGACAATTTAGCTTACTTAATTCACCTATAACACGTCTTTGGACTTGTGGGGGAACCCGGAGCACCGGAAGAAACCCACTCAAACTCGGGGAGAACATGCAAACTCCACACAGAAATGCCAACTGAATGCCAAAATGTTCAAACCAGCGACCTTCTTGCTGTGAGGCGATTGTGCTACCCGCTGCGCCATTGTGATGCCCAGTTCTGCCATCATGGCAAAGAAAAAAGAAATCAGTTATTAGAAATTAGTTATTAAAAAAATTATGTAATGTGTTGGAAAAAAAATATTTTTTCCGTTAAACAGAAATTAGGGGAAAATATGCAGGGATGGCTAATAATTCAGGAGGGCTAATAATTATGACTTCAACTGTACAATGGGTAGGATACTCTGCTTTGATGCGTCCTTTATACAGTTTATTAATAATACAATGCAGGTCTAAATTTATCTAAGAAGATATAAGAACATTTTTATTGTTTATTTATTATTTTCTATCCCACACTCTTTTTTTTTTTTACTAAATAGGATTAAAAAAATCACAGATTTGTTATGTGGCTTGATGTTTTTGGTCTTTGTTTTTATTAATACTCTTATCTTGCCTATTTCAGTGTCTTTTTTTATAGTTTTTTTGTTCCATTTTTTAAATTGTATGAATTATCCATGACTGTCCAAAATTCCACTGCCGTTTTCATAAAATTGACTTGGCCAGCGTCCACGTAACATAAATCAGGGTGTGCAAGTTCAGGGCGACCTACTTTGAATCCCCGCCGCAATGCTCAGGAGGATCCCTATTGAGACAGCTCCTAGATAGGGTGAAATCTGTGATGTATGTGTAAGGATTGTTCCATTTCCACAGCATGGCAAGCATTTCAGCCTCCTGTCATCGTTTCGGTTTCCTTTCTGCCTTCAGTGTTTATCATCTGATAAAGATTGAATGGAAGGAGGGAAATGACAGGTCAAAACATTGAAAGTTGCATGAGAAAAGTGGCTGCTTTCAAACCCGCAGGCTGGAAACAGAGGCCTAAGATGAGGAAATCATTGTAGGTCAAAGATGAAAAAGGATTTTCAAGTATCAAAACAATACAGTTTTTATCATTACTTTAGAATGTGTCCTGTTTCATCTGAGGTTTTATCCAATTAAAATATTTAATCAACTAAAATATATTTAAGTCAAAATTATTAGCCCTCCTGTGATTTTTCTTTTTTATATATTTCCCAAATGATGATTTTTTTCCACAGTATTTCCTATAATATTTTTTCTTCTGGAGAAAGTCTCATTTGTTTTATTTCGGCTAGAATAAAAGCAGTTTTGAATTCTTTAAACCCATTTTAAGGTCAATACTATAAGCCCTCTTTTTTTTGATTGTCTACAGAACAAACCATCGTTATTCAATGATTTGCCTAATTACCCTAGCTTCCTTTATTAACCTAGTTAAGCCTTTAAATCCCACTTTAAGCTGAATACTAGTATCTTAAAAAATATCTAGTAAAATATGATGTACTGTTATCATGGCAAAGATAAAAGAAATTAGTTAGAAATGAGTTATTAAAACTATTGTGTTTAGAAATGTGTTGAAAAAAAAACTTTCTGTTAAACAGAAATTGTGGAAAAAAATATACAGGGGGGCTAATAATACCGGAGGGCTAACAATTCGGCCTTCAACTCTATCATTGTTTATTCTTTTATATATTTTAATAAGTACAGGACAGAGTAAGTATGTTATTTAATTTTTACATAAATATATCTGCAAATCTGAATGGCAATGGGACACTGAGTACATTTACATGGACACCAATAATCCGATTGTAATACGATTGACTGCTGCTCTACCAAATGGTTGACCATGTTTTTATTGTTTTAAAAAAATGACTGTTAAAATCAGTTTTAAATAATGGTTTTCCACACACAGCATTGCTGGTTTACAAAAAAATCTAACATTTTGGTTTTATTGTAAAAAAAACAACAACCAAGAAAACATGTTAAATGAGAATCTGAAATATTTTATCGCATGCTTCAAAAATAAAGATGATTTTGTATTTTTTTTAATAAATTGGTTTTACGCTTCTTGTTTTCAGATTTTTCATAGTATATGTGTTAATTCCGGTACTTTCACCATAAACCAACATATCAACCATTTGGTAAAGGCTGATATTTTAGAAATTATGGCATGTGTTAAAAAAAAGGATTGAGTGTGTTAACTAGCGACATTAGGAGTTGCAATCCAAATGCAATCCAATTTTTTTTTTTTTTGGTGGGGCAGTTAAAGGGTTTAGACAATACTCTGATTAAGAGTCTATCATTCATTCATTCATTCATTTTCATTTCGGCTTAGTCCCTTTATTAATCTGGGGTCGCCACAGCGGAATGAACCGCCAACTTATCCAGCATATGTTTTACGCAGCGGATGCCCTTCCAGCTGCAACCCATCTCTGGGAAACATCCATACACACCCATTCACACACATACACTACGGACAATTTAGCTTACCCAATTCACCTGTACCGCATGTCTTTGGACTTGTGGGGGAAACCGGAGCACCCGGAGGAAACCCACGCCAACACAGGGAGAACATGCAAACTCCACACAGAAACGCCAACTGACCCAGCCGAGGCTTGAACCAGCGACCTTCTTGCTGTGAGGTGAACGTGCTACCCACTGCGCCACTGTGAGGCCCAGAGTCTATCATGTAAAAAGTGATTTTTGATTAATTTAATCCGATTAAGGTCATAATCCAACTAAACATTCATTCATTTTCTTTTCAGCTTAGTCCCTTTATTAATTTTGGGGTCGCCACAGCAAAATGTACCGCCAACTTATCCAGCATATGTTTTATGCAGCGGATGCCCTTCCAGCTGCAACCCATCACTGGGAAACATCCATACACACTCATTCACACACATACACTACGGACAATTTAACTTACCCAATTCACCTATACTGCATGTCTTTGGACTTGTGGGGGAAACCGGAGCACCCGGAGGAAACCCACGCGAACACGGGGAGAACATGCAAACTCCACACAGAAATGCCAACTGATCCAGCCGAGGCTCGAACCAGTGACCTTCTTGCTGTGAGGCGATCATGCTACCCACTGTGCCACCGTGAAGCCCTCAAACTAAACAGAAATCGGATTAAGACGTGGAGTATGCCGATTTTAGTCGCATTATTGAAGTGCTGTACAGACATGTAAACGCCTTAATCAAACTTTTACGATCGTGTACGATTTGCGCCACATTTTGCAACAGGATAGGCTGTTTGACACTATTCTGTGCACCTACCAAGTCAGTGAAGGACCAAAGACACCTACATCGCAAAATGCTGAGTTTTTTTCCTCCCATACAGCGTGCGGTATCAAAATCCATTAAAACAACACTCTTCCACCAGTCCTTACTTCATACTCGCATCCAATATCTCGTTTGTCACGGGGGGCATGCATGAAATGTTCCTGAATGGAAGTGAAAGTGCCAAACTGCAGTTAAAGTTGACAAATGAAAAATGAAACACCCGAAATTACATGAAACGCCGAAGTAAATGTGGATAGTGTGGTGATGCAATGACATTAATAGAATTATGTGCTATAACATGTAAAACGGGATCATGAAAGGAGCATTCAAAAAGCAACTTATTGTCTTATTCAGATTAAGGCAAATAATTTGATTACTGATGTCCATTTAAACGTAGTAAATGTCTAATTATTTTACACATTTACAAAAATGTTATTTGAAACATCGAAATAAACACTTAACTTGCATTTATTTGGCTTCCTGCATATTTACAAACACTTATATGAGAATATATATTTCCAAAACCACTGTGAACTAATTTGTGTTAGCTTTCAGCTTTGGGTTGACCTTCTTGCATATTCAATCCTTCTGTTGTTTTTAATTAGCATCTTTCATTTCGTTCTTGGAGTAGTTCTTAAAAGCAAAGCCCTGACTGTGCTTTGCCAACTAATTGACCCGTCAATTAGTGTACTAAATTCCAGGGACATGTGCAAACTATAAGTTCAGATATTCAAATGTGCATAAGGCCAAAAATGGTGGGCTGCCATAAGCATAGTGTGAGTGAACTCTCTTGATAAGGACTTTAACCATCACATATACCATGTGTGAGACGAAGCCGTAAACAAACAGCAGAAGCACACTTGCGCCTGAAGGCAGCATCTAACGAAGCTTATAAGTGACTGATTTGGAACGCTCTGCATAAAAAGCAACTCAACCCACCACACAAATACAGTTCGTCGCGCTGGGGCTCTGTACACAACTGATTTCACTTTTGAAGAGTTGTTAGCATGTTACTAAACTGAACGTGTAATAATGGTGAGCAAAAAACTCTCAGAATAATAAGACAATTCTATTTAAGGGTAATACTATTTTTGCTTATTTCATCCACCAAATTAGGTATATAGTCACACATAGAAGTCACAATTATTAGCCCCCCTGTATATTTTCCCCCCAATTTCTGTTTAACGGAAAGACGATTTTTTTTCAACACATTTCTAAACATAATAGTTTTAATAACTCTTTTCTAATAACTGATTTATTTTATCTTATTTATTAATTTAAAGGCTTAATTAGGTTATCTAGGCAAGTTATGGTAATTAGGCAAGTCATTGTATAATGATGGTTTGTTCTGTAGACAATGGAAACAAATATAGCTTAAGGGGGCTAATATTACTGCCCCTAAAATGACTTTCTCCAGAAGAAAAAATATTATAGGAAATACTGTGAAAAATTCCTTGCTCTGTTAAACATAATTTGATACATATTTCAAAAAAAAAAACAAAAAACAATTCACAGGAAGGCTAATCATTTTTGATTCCAACTGTATGTACTGTTTTAAGGGAGACTGAATATTAAATATTTACCAAATAATTACAGAAAAAAAGGGGCAACACAGTGGCTCAGTGGTTAGCGCTGTCGCCTCACAGCAAGAAAGTCGCTGGTTCGAGTCCCGGCTGGGTCAGTTGGCATTTTTGTGTGGAGTTTGCATGTTCTCCCCGTGTTGGCGTGGGTTTCCTCCGGGTACTCTGGTTTCCCCCACAGTCCAGTCATTTGTTATTTTAAGCATTCCAGTAATGATAAGGCGTCTTGCGGTAAACTACAGTTCATAGGCCGCATCTGCCCGTGCTTGTGTGTTTTGACTTGGACAAAGTTTATCCTTTGACCTATTATCAGGACAAAAGTGATGCAAAAACAAAAAGCAGTATGAAAAACTTTCAAAACAAGTAAAATTTCAAAGAACAAATAAGCAAATAAGAATCTATATAAAGAGTCAGTAGGCAATCATGTTGTTTTACAGAAATTTTACATTGATAGTTCAAATTTCAATACATTTTCTTGGCACATTCTGCTCATGCATTGTTAAAGGCTTGCTCTGCTTTAATTAGCTTGACTGCTGCTGACCCGAAACGTTGCATTTTTTGCGTAGATCGTCCGAAGGATCCGTCGATGTTAAAGAGTGTAAGGAAACTCGTCTCTCTCTCTCTCGTGAGGCATGGTGCCCGAGTTTCCATGGGAACTGCAAATCTACCTCCCGCCCTACATGTAGACCTTGTGATATTTTTTAACAATGTCATGCAGCAGCACTAGCTCACTAAAAGCAGTGGGTTGATCAGAGTCCCCTCCCTCTCTCACTCTCCTATTATTTGCATGCATGTATTCACAGCTTTATCTTTTTGTTTTATAAAGCTACTTAATACACCCACAGAAAACGCAAGCGTGCCGAATATCATACATTTATGACAAAGATTCTATTCTCCTAAAAGTTCTTAAGACGGCTATGCTCTAAAAATCCATAAATGTTGAAAGTGTTTTATAATTCAAAAAGCTTTGTTTGATTACTGTGTTAATACTTTTAGGTTATCATGTTAATATTTTTTTAGGGTTGTTTGCATCTGGTCACTTCATGCATATTTTCTGACCAGGTAGCTGTCTGGTAATGAAAAAAACAGGTGTTGCAACCCAGGCTCATTCTGAAAATGTAGCCCTATATACATTTCTGGAGAGTGGCAAAAATGCCAGAGGGGGTAAGTTGTTTTTTGGCAGTTTTTGTTTTTGCGAATCCGCCAGAGGCTGCTATTTACGCTTTTTTGGATATCAAATTTTTCTTGCGAGTGCCATTCACACCTGTTGTTCTCGCGTAAATCCACCAGAGGACTGACTGACCGACCGATCGACTGACACGCCCTCCTCCTTATCTAAACCCAAACGACAGTGTTTTCAAAAGCAATCCAGAAAAAGAAAAGCCCTCGCTTCAGCCTGATTTTTACCATGTTTTCAGATTTTACCACATTCTTACCCTGTTATTTACTTGTTTATTTTTTTTTTTTTGCCGTTTGTTTTTATCTTACCTGCTTTCTGGAATTGTTCTTCGCCGGACTTAAACCTCGTCATCGTGGTCAACTCCGCTCCATGTCACAAGTCCACCGACGTATGTGGCGAGCCACTGGGCAAACAGCGGAAAAGCCGTCCACACGAAGGTAATCGGTCAGCTGGTAATCGCGAAAAGGAACAGCATCATACCGCCCCGTAGCATTCGTTTTAATGACGAAATGCAGCCATATGTAACTCTGGCTACATAATTCGCCATCTCCAGAAATGTATATAGGGCTACGTTTTCAGAATGAGCCTATGTTGTGTAAATGCCGTCTGAAATGTATTCGAGATGGATATAAACACCACTTTAGAAGGTGGTTTAGGACACATTCCAGATTAAACTGGACAGGTCTAAATACATCTGGTTGTTGAAAGCGCATATGTACATTTTAATCTTTTAAAAAAGCTATTATTAAGCATAAGAGTGTGTTATAGACTATATTACATGTTAGATGTAACAGTGCTAATATATGCAACATGCTACACAAAGCCACAGGTGGCAGTTTTGGGATGTTTGTTTATTTTTTGTTTATTCATTCTATTTTTAACCAGTCATTAACTGTTAAGTGATAAAATTAGAACGTTAATATCAAATATCAGGATTAATGACAGGGTTGCATCATAAACCTGCAGGCCACAATATAGTGTATCTTTTGTTTAAAAAGGCACAATGTATTATTGCTAAGAGTGTAGGTTATACACAAATTAATATAAACCCTTTACGACAAAAATAGATTTTTTATTTAGTCATAATGATAGTAATTGCAGCAACACGGTGGCTCGGTGGGTAGCACTGTCACCTCACAGCAAGAAGGTCACTGGTTCGAGTCCTGGCTGGGTCAGTTGGCATTTCTGTGTGGAGTTTGCATGTTCTCCTCGTGTTCGCGTGGGTTTCCTCTGGGTGCTCCGGTTTCCCCCACAGTCCAAAGACATGCGTTATTCACTAGGTGAATTGAATAAACAAAACTGGCCATAGTGTATGTGTGTGAATGAGTGTTTATGGATGTTTCCCAATATTGGGTTGCAGCTGGAAGGGCATCCGCTGCATAAAACATATGCTGGATAAGTTAGCGGTTCATTCCGCGGTGGCAACCCCTGATGAATAAAGGGACTATGCCGAAGGAAAATGAATGAATGAATGATAGTAATTGGAGAGTCTAGATTGTATGATTGGGATGATGTTTTACTGTAAAACTGTGAGGTACAAAGCCTCTTGTAGCATACATATGAAATAATTTGTATGTCGAATAAGATATTTATCTTATGTTTCTGCAAAAAATAGTAATAATAATTAAATAAAATGTATATAGTAAAGGATTTGAAGATCGGATTTGTATCTGTTTAGAGGAGACACATTTATGTGGCCAAATATACTGTAAATGGAACTGATTTTCCAAATCAGATAGCTAGACGTAGAAGATCAGAGAAATTCAAGTGACAAGGTGTAAACAGGCCCAGTTTACCACACAAACTAACAACTCAAAATAAAATGTAGCTTATTGAATCACTTGATCTAATCTTTTAATTTAAGTACTTGAACTACACATTTTTTTCATCAGGTTACATGACATTTTTACCTGCACACTGTTCAGTCAATGCAATTTATTTATTTATTTTCATAACTGCATTAACAAAAAACGTTTTGTTTCCTATCAGCTTGTCCCAACATCTTTGCTTTGCTTTGTTTGTTGTTTTTCATTCCCATTTCATGTATAGATCTCATCTATAGATTTCCACTGTGTAAAAGACTCCTAAAGTCACAGTATGTCATTTTCGCCACTAGAGGGCACGTATTCATAACAAACAAATGCTTTATGATTAAGCCGTGACTGAGTGTGTAATCATGTAAGTTGTGGTCTTCATTACATCCTATTGGACTCTTGCAAAAATCATGTTAATGGATGAGCTAAAATCCAAATTCTATCGTCATGCTAGTGTAAAGCAGAGGTTAGCTGCTGTCACATTGCACTCTTTGCCTCATAGACTTCCATTCATATGCATGCAAACTGACAACACAAGCTTGTGCGACAAGTTTCGTATGTCGCTGTGTTCGAAAGTTCAAGCTTTGTGAACTCTGACCTGCGAAATTACACGAGTTTGCACGAGACCAATAGAAGATCAAAAAAATGACCTCTCTGCACAGAAATAATAATAATAATTCCTTACATTTATATAGCGCTTTTCTGGACACTGAAAGCGCTTTACACACATTGGGGGGAATCTCCTCATCCACCACCAGTGTGCGGCATCCACCTGGATGACGCGACGGCAGCCATATTACGCCAGACCGTACACCACACACCAGCTGATTGGTGGAGAGGAGACAGAGTGATGAAGCCAATTATCATATGGGGATTGTTAGGAGGCTATGATGGACAGAGGCCAGTGGGCAAATTTGGCCAGGAAATGTAACATATAGGGCAATCGTTCACTTTATCAATGTCTAATCATCTTGTTTTATCCTGCCCTGTTTCGCAGCACCATATGTCAGAATTTTGCATGCTCAAACTCTAGTGTGACCATGGCTTAAGACTGAAAGTCACCTAAGTGAAATGAGACAGTAATTTCTGATGCGAGACGAGTGCGACACGGCACGAAAGTAGCAGAGCTTTTATTATGCTACAGTCCACCAATTCTGATTCTTCCGGCTGTGATCATGTGGAGTAGAACCAGTGCTCTTTTATCATACTGAATATATTTAATGTTCTGTTATAACACTGCTCTGAGCAGTCTAATAAAATGCACAACATATTAAAGCATCTTAGGTGTTTACTAAGATGTGATGACATTAAGGGTATGTGATGACATTAGCATAAACACATACTGTAGGACACACTTCTGTGGACGTCTGTGTCGCTAGTTAATATTACTTATTTTCTGGATTTTAACATTCTTTGAAACATTTGGGATAATGTAATGTAACATACACTCAAAAAATATGTTTGCTGTTTGTTCAAACTACTTATATAAAATATATGAAAAAAACACAATTCTTGAGGTTTTCTTGAGGAGAACTGAATTACTTTGTTTAATCCACTTAAATCTTTAAAAACTAATTAGTTAACTTAATTCCGTCCTGTTGTCTGTACACAAATCAATTGTGTGGAACGCAGCGCTTTTTACAGTGTAAGTCAGCATAATATATTACATTGTTCCTATGGGGTTTTTGCATATTTTAATGAAAAAGAAAATCATACATATTGTGCCTTTAATAAATTAGCATGATCTTTGCTCTCGAACGCTAGAACATCAATACAGCTTGTTCACGTTACGTCTCGTAATGTAGAGAGGGGTGGCGCTGATGCCAGTGGCAATGTGTGTGTGTGTGTGTGTGTGTGTGTGTGTGTGTGTGTGTGTGTGTCGAGAGAGGGAAGGAGGAGAGAAAAAAGAGAGAGAGAGAAGTGTGGCAGTATGCCTCTGGTGAAGAGACAGCCGTTTACACGTAGAGAGCTGAGTTAAGCAGGTGCTGCTGTTTCATTCACACACTTCCAAAAACCACTTGTGCTCCCGTCCAGCCGGAATGGGAGTAATTTAGCACCTTTTACTTCCATCACTGCTACTACCATTAGAGGTAAGCTCTCTCGCTCTATCTCTCACTCTCGCTGATGTGTTTATAATGGTGAATGTGGGCTGTGGGCAGGCATTTGGGCAGCTCAATACGCCGGCTGTAATAGATTCAATGCTTTTCAATGCAAAGGCAACAGAGGCGGTACTAGATCAAGGCTGTTGCGGAGAGAAACTGTTCAGGCTCTGACCCACATCGGGGAGTCGAAAGCGCTGCGCGTCGCAAAAGAAACACTTTGTTTTTTTCTCTGAACAAAAAAAGTGACAGGGCTGTAGACGCAAAGTTTTGCACCTAAACTGTCTTGGAAGTACGTGATGTGCTTTTGTTGTGTGCTTTAATAGTGTGTGTGTACTAGAGTGTAAATAATATATTGTCTGCTACAGTTGGGTTTTTAAGGGGGCAGGTATTACTTTGGAGACTGTGTACTTGTACTGTTTTGGCAGGACCTGCAGTGTGCAATAATGAATACTGCCGGTTAGTGCTGCATGATCTCACTTTGTGTTTGTGTGTGTCATTGTGTGTGTAAACCCGAAGCCCTAATGTAATCAGAATGTAATCGAAATGCTTCATCCACCAAATTTGAGTGTCAGACAATGCCCACAGTCTGTTTGCTGACCGTATGATCCATAATGCACTTAAAACTGATAAGCATGATCCAAAAACCTTCAATGAAGTGCAGTTATTTTATCACAAAATCCTGATACACGGTAAAAACTTCAATAAGAACTCACATTTTTTCATTTTGTTGGCACTCGGGCTCTGCACCATTAGAAATATACCATCAGGCCAGTGCTTGGAGCAGGACTCTTTGGCACAGGTTCAATTCCCATCCTGGGATAAATTAATTATCTTTTAATATGTCAAGTTAAATCAACTCTGTGTCAGTAGATGCATTTTTATAAAAATTTGTCATGATTTCAGTGACTTTACTAGCTTGACGTCAAAGTATTGATGAAGATTAAAAATAGTGGTGCTTTTCATTTGTAAAGTGGAGGTCAGAAATTCTGTTTCTAATAATTAGAATGTACAGTATATTATCTGGCAGTAAATCATTGTTTTTAATGATATCTTTATTGGCCTGATTAGGATGTGCAATATTTTAGTTGTCAGTAAATTATTGTTTTTAATGATATCTTTATTGGCCTGACAATATATTACAGCCAGTAAATTATGGATTTTACCACTGATTGATTCACTTCCAACCCAGGCTCATTGCGGATACGTACCCAGGTCTTCATTTCTGGGGACAGCGAAATATGTAACCATAGGTACATCTGCTCCCAGTTTTTGTTTTTGCTAATCCTGTTACCATATTTGTTTGTTATTTGTTTTTGCAAGCAGGCTCAGAAATTGTTTTATATTTAATAGTCTACATAGGGGACATCAGATGTCATTTTGTTGGACAATGCAGGACATGTTAGGGAAAGATACTCTGTAAAAAATACTTGGTTCCACACAATTCCTTCATGTTGTCCCAACACAAATTGATTAAATTAACTTAATTGTTTTTAGAAATTTAAGTGGATTGAACATAAAACAATTAAGTTGTCCCAACAAAAAAAACACTCAAGAATTGTGTTGATTCAGTTCATTTTAAATAAGTAAAATCTTTTTTTGAGTGTACATTCACAAATTTTAGGCACCATAAATACTGGTCAATATTAATTAGACAGACTATTTTACAATGACGTCAGATGCTTTAATTCATTACTCATGACTGGAACTGAACCTGCTCAGATTCAAGTGATGGCCTACAATGTAATTTACTCCACGGGACATAATGATCTGAATAACAGACTAGGTAATCACGTATATTAAGATAAATGTGCTTAAGTAGTAACTGTTTCTTGATTAGAAAAACATTTAATACATTTGACTCGATTTACCGCACCATGAACTGATTCTTATGTTCAGCTTGCAGCTTTGAACAGGATGTTCTGTTGGATGGTGTAGAAGTCCACGTTAAATCTTTTTCTATGAATGTAATGGTTGGATATTTTTTACTGTATCTTTACTGTATTTTTTCCTTTTTTTAATTTATTTTGGTATTGTAATTTTAGAGAAAAGGGAATACTAAGTGACAGAAAATGGCAGTTTTAATGTTTTTACCAACTTATACATTTAGTCATTTAGCAGACGATTTTGTCCAAAAAAACTTACAAGAACAAGAAGAAGCAATACACACAAGAAGTGCTAATTATAGGAACTGTTTGTGCTCAGAGAATTAAGCTAGGAGGGGGGAAGTGTTTTTATTTATTTATTTATTATTAGGTTTTTTTTGAGAGAGAGAGAGAGAGAGAAAGAGAGAAGAGTGTTTTGTACAGGTGGTTTGTCATGCCCACTCACCTGTGTAAAGCTCACTTCATATATGCACAATTGTTTTTTTTGATGTTGAGTAATTGTAAGAAAGTGTCTGGTGCAAATGTGCAAAACTGGTGCAAGCATCAGTTAATATGACAGTGAGATAAAAGAGTGTGTGTTTTCTACAGGTGGTTTGTCAAACCCCCACTCACCTATGTGAGGCTCACTCAGAATTGCATAAAACTTGTATTGCTGTCTGTGCTTGCATTCGTTTTTTTGTCATAGTCGACTAGGATGTGACATTATTTCTGTTTATTTGCTACGATAACTAGTAATAAGTAGGCCCACACAGAATCTGTGCATGCAGAAATCTGCAGATTTCCAGATTTTTAGCCCATCGTTGAGTCTATTTATTTACTTGTGTAAATTTATATTTATTCAGTTTTTTTAATTAATTTCAGTAATATCATTGACTTATATATAAAAAAAAATGTTTATATGGTTTATTTACAATACAGTTTGTAAAGAAACGTTTTCTGTCTTTTAGTAGATGTATTATATCTGAGACTTGCTTTGCTTACCAAATGAGTGGATCTATTTGGATTTGCATTATGAACATTAAATAAAAGTTAAAAAAATTATTATTTTTATTTCATGTATTACGTTTTTAGTTACGGGCGACATGGTGGCTCAGTGGTTAGCACTGTCGCCTCACAGCAAGAAGGTCGCTGGTTTGAGTCCTGGCTGGGTCAGTTGGCATTTCTGTGTGGAGTTTGCATGTCCTGGGTTTCTTTCGGGTGCTCCGGTTTCCCCCACAGTCCAAAGACATGCGCTTGAATAAACTAAATTGGCCATAGTGCATGAGTGTGAATGTGGGAGTGTATGGGTGTTTCCCAGTACTGGGCTGCAGCTGGAAGGGTATCCGCTGCGTAAAACATATGCTGGATAAGTTGGCGGTTAATTCCGCTGTGGCGACCCCAGATGAATAAAGGGACTAAACAGAAGGAAAATGAAGGAAGTTTTTAGTTACGATACTCCCAAAACCATTCCACATAAATCAGAAATAGCAAAAAATGTCTGCAGATTTGCTCCACTGCCCTTTAAACAGACGTCTAAATGGGGATTTGTCACGCCACGTCAAAGAGAGTTAAAAAGAGGTTTATTGTTTGAATTTCCTGATAAAATAAAACATTACAAGCTATCAATTTTAACCATCAAATTCAGTACATTTTAATTGTTTCTAATGCTTTTTTGGACATACTCTATTAGGATTTATTAACTATATTAACTATATCATCAATACTAACATGCCACCAAAAAAACATGAAAAATACATAGTGCCATTACAGTTTCCATTAAATACAATACTCATTATAATCAATAAAACCAATACAAATTCTGTGGTGGCATTGTTTGCTTGTTTTTTCAAGTAGAAAGGATGTGTATAAAAAAATTAAGATTATAATTAAGATCTGCTCATGCCCACACTGCAAACAATGCTTTTCTTACCGTTTTAGTCTTGTTTCTAGTCCAAATATCTAACAATTCTTAAATCAAGAAGCATTTTCTAGACGAGCAAAAAATATAGTCTTGTTTTAAGATATAATAATTAAGTTAATTATAAAATTAAGTGAGTTTTTTTTTTTTTTTAATAAAACAGGGTCAGTAATCTGCCAATGGGGTAAGTTAAATAATCTTGTTTTTCGCTTTGACATAAGATTAATTTGATTACCCAATTGGCAGATTATTTAGCTTGTTTTAAGAAAATAAATAAAAGTTTGGCATATTTTATCTTAAAACAAGACAATATTTTTTGCATGTCTAGAAAATGCTTCTTGATTTAAGAACTTTTAGATATTTGAACTCAAAACAAGACAGAAATTCTAAGTAAGAAAAGCATTTTTGCAGTGCATAAGCAGATACGTACCTGAAGTGAAACACAAAACCGAACATATGAAATTAACATGTGAGCTCTTACTCTTATATATTCAATAAAATAATTTTTTCCTCTGTTAATGTAAGTGAAATATGTACAGAAACTATATTATAAAACCTGCAAACACACATACTAACATTGAGAAATGGAGTGCTTAAGGAGGAAACAGTTATGTGAAGTATTTTCATTAAAATGTTTTAATAGAGTTACTTTTTAACCTGCCTGTAAACGGCACATAAGGGAGAAAAATAAACCTAATAGCAATAGTTCACTTTCCATCAGTGAGGTGTTCCTTCTTGTCTATATAGGTGGTCCTTGGCCAGAACAAGTTGTAATCTTTGCGGACCAGACTTAATCCCATGAGTCAAAAGTCCTACCCGAGACTATGTGGATTCAGTCAAAGTAATTAAATCAGAGTGTGCAAACGTGTCTCGGCCACCGCTCAGAGGATAAAGGATGGCAGCCAGCAGCTGGTATACTGAAGATTTCTGCAGTGCGAATGACACAGAGACCCACATGCCCCAAATATGTATATACACAGAGAGCATGAAACATCAGAGCACTGTCATGACATTCATTCCCCAGCTTCAGATCATACTGAACAAGGGCCGTTTTTACAGGCTTTCTGCTGATGTTTGAATTTGCGGCCGAGCTTAAAGAAAGAAGCAAATCACTTGCAAGGGATCTGATAAGCATCTATTTCTGGCGTAGACAGTTACGCCATTTGGTTCTCGTGCTTCACTCGAGTTTCGCAAAGTACACTGTAAAAAAATGCTGGGTTATACACAATTCCTTCATGATGTCCCAGCACAAATCGATTAAGTTAACTAAATTGTTTTTACAAATTTGAGTGGATTAAACCATTCATTCATTCATTTTCTTTTCGGCTTATTCTCTTTATTAACTTGGGGTCGCCACAGCGGAATGAACCACCAACTTATCCAGCATATGTTTTACGCAGCGGATGCCCTTCCAGCTGCAACCCATCACTGGGGAACACCCATACACACCTATTCACACTCATACACTACGGACAATTTTTGCTTACCCATTTCACCTATACCGCATGTGAATTGTCTTTGGACTGTGGGGGAAACCGGAGCACCCGGAGGAAACCCACGCAAACACGGGGAAAACATGCAAACTCCCCACAGAAATGCCAACTGACCCAGCCGAGGCTCGAACCAGCGACCTTCTTGCTGTGAGGCGAGAGCGCTATCCAATGCGCCACCGTGCTGCCCTGGATTAAACATATAACAATTAAATTTTCCTAAGAATTGTGTCGCTTCAACTCATTTTGAATAAGTAGTTTGAGAAAGTCATTTTTTGAGAACTTTTTGTCCTGTTTCACACTGTTCCCTCAGAATAGTCTAGTTTGGAAATATCAAAGTGTTTATGACAGTGGCCACTTGCATACTACACTGTAAAAAAAATGTCAAAAAGCTATCACAACAAAAGCTTTTATGTTACTTTAACAAGTTAATCAGGTTTCAATTCAGTTTGACTTATGTAAGTTGAGATGACTAGAAAAGATCATTATCCAATTCACCTATACCGCATGTGGGGGAAACCGGAGCACCCGGAGGAAACCCACGCAAACACGGAGAGAACATGCAAACTCCACACAGGAATGACAACTGACCCAGCCAGGGCTCGAACCAGCGACCTTCTTGCTGTGAGGCAATTGTGCTAACCACTGCGCCACCGTGCTGCCCCATATTTGTATGTTGCTTTAACTTATTTACATTTTTTACATTTTTTTAAGGTATACAAGGTTAACTTAATATGTTTAGTCAGTTTGATTAATGTAAGTTAAGATGACTAGAAAAGTTCATTTGATTCAATTAAAAAATTGAAGTCAGCAAGATTTTTTTTACAATGCATGTTGGTGACCAGGCATACTGTATGCATCCACTTGTCTGAAGTTTTTTGAAGCATATTACAAAAATAAAAACAAAAACAATGAAGGCAAAAGCAGACTCTATCATCAACACTCGATATTTTTATCTGTTTTCCTCATTCTGAACATCTAAATGATGTGGGAGAATTTCTGGGGCTGTGCAAAGTACATGAATATTTAACGAGGCAAGCATTCAGGCGATTTATGATTGATTGTCTGTTGCAATTTTTACTCTGTTATTTCATTATTTTTGCCAGTGAAATTTATGGTTTGGGATTGCAAAATACATGCAGGATTTCTGCTGATGTTCTGGCTTGGTTTTCCCAAAGTTACAGTGGAGATCAAAATCAGAGAACACTATGATTTCCTCATTTTAAGGTCACTGCTTAGTCCTAACTGGAGAAAAATAAATAATACAATTATAAAGTAATTTTAAAGCACATATTGTGTGTTGTGTTGTATATTTAGTTCAAAAAGGAATTAGCTATTTAAATTACTTATCCACTGAAAAAGTAAAGTAAGGTATAGCTGTTTAGGTAATTTCAATACAGTTACCTAAATACTGTTAATAAATTTGTTTTTAAATGAATTCAGAGAAGCAGAGTAATTGTATTTGTTTGTTATACAACATATTTTGTAGAATAATTATATATTTTTACTAAAATAGGTTACATTTATCAAGACCACTGCACATGCTTAAGAAACTAGAATTTAATAATAAATGAATGACAATATTGTGTTCATGTAGACCAGTGGTCACCAAACTTGTTCCTGGAGGGCCGGTGTCCTGCAGATTTTAGCTCCAACCCTAATCAAACACACCTGAACAAGCTAATCAAGGTCTTGCTATGTATACTTAAAACACCCAGGCAGGTGTGTTGAGGCAAGTTGGATCTAAACCCTGCAGGGACACCGGCCCTCCAGGACCAAGATTGGTGACCCCTGATGTAGACAATATATGATGCATGTATGTATTAAATCTGGTAAAGTTTTGATACAAATTATATTTACTTCTATTTTAAAAAAGAATGTTATGTTAGTTATTAAAATGCTTAAGTATTAAACATTTGTAATAAAGCTAAAAGGCCAGGTTGGACTGAAATATAAATAATTAAAAGAGTGCAATGCAAATTCTATTGTCAGTCCATTGAGATGTACAGTGTAGGGATTTTAAGTAGTATTGAGTAAATTCCTTATTCAATAATGAAATTACTTTTTAGTAATTAGAAAAAATAAACGTATACAGTTTTAATAAATAGTAATTAATTGAACATGGTAGCACGTTCGCCTCACAGCAAGAAGGTCGCTGATCGCTGGTTCGAGCCTCGGCTGGGTCAGTTGGCGTTTCTGTGTGGAGTTTGCATGTTCTCCCTGTGTTGGCGTGGGTTTCCTCCGGGTGCTCCGGTTTCCCCCACAAGTCCAAAGACATGCGCTACAGGTGAATTGGGTAAGCAAAATTGTCCGTAGTGTATGAGTGTGAATGAGTGTGTATGGATGTTTCCCAGAGATGGGTTGCAGCTGGAAGGGCATCCGCTGCGTAAAACATATGCTGGATAAGTTGGCGGTTCATTCCGCTGTGGCGACCCCTGATTAATAAAGGGACTAAGCCGAAATGAAAATGAATGAATGAATGTTTACGCAACCTTGTACAAGAAGGACGTGAATCTGAAACAAATCATACACTAAGTGACATATTTTAGATTTGCAAAAATGTAAAGTGTGCCCTCTAGTGGATTTGTCATCTGAAACATACCAGGAGCAACGTATTTACATTTCGGCATATATTTCAAATGAACCTAGGCTTGGTTATGCACCTTACATACCCCTTTCTGTTGAACACAAAATATATTTTGAAGAAAGCTGAAAATCTGAAAACATTGACGTCACACAGATGTAAAATTGACATTAACTTTGAATTTTGCATGTATATGAAAATCGAGTTGTCGTCAGAACTCAACGTCAGTTTGAGGTCAGACTCCAACGTCAAGATGTTAGATTTTGGTTAGTTAATGCCAAAACCTAATATCAACCAAAGATCAACATCCACTAATGTTAGACTTTAACATTGTATGGACATCACATGACATTAAAGTGACGTTAAATTTTAGTTAGGTAATTACACAACATAAAACCAATTAAAGATAAATGTCTACTAATGTTAGACTTTGACGCTGTATGGATGTCATATCATGATGTTAAATGATGTTGGATTTTGGTTAGTTAATGCCACAGCCTAAAACCAACCAAATATCAATGCTAGCTGATGTCCATGTGAATTTGACCAAAAGAGAACTAAAGATCAAAGTCATATGATGTTGTGTGCCTGCTTGGTTCCATAGTAGGAAAAAAATACTATGGAGGTCAATGGTTACAGCTTTACAACATTTTTCAAAATATCCCATTTTGTGTTCAACAGAAGAAAAGAAAGTCAAACAGGTTTGAAACAAGTGAAGGGTTAGAAAATGTGTGAACTTTCTCTTTAAATCACAAAACATTTAGCAGACATATCCTGAAAAAAAGATTGGTGTTTTAAAATGATCATCCAAGGTCATGTTTTAAACCCAAATATGATACTTAACAATGTAAGCTGGAGAGCTAAGGAAGCCTTTTTTTTCCTTGTTGTCCTTTCCTATCTTGTTCCTATTTATGGTCCTTCCCGTCCCTTGTGCTCTTCTCGTTTCTAATGTACTCCTTAGCAATGACCTGATTTTGTCTTTCCCTCTGTTGCTAAGAGTGTATGTTTTAAAGAGCTCAGAGGATAGACATATCATAAGGTTTGCAATAGACGTTCCCTTTGAAGACGGATTTCTTAAGAACGTACACCTGTGCTCCTTTTTCCTGCGCTGTGTGTTTGCTCTGAATGGAGCAGCCCACTTTTGAGCTTGGTGAGATATTTTATGATGCGTGTCACTTTGTTTGTCAGTGCGTTGCTAATTGTAAGAGCAGCATGCACTAACGTTCGTACACAGCAAGGTTTTAATGGTTCACTTTCAAGAGTTGAACTATATAAAGTCATTACACCTACTCAACCATCAAGTGTTTGGGAATAAAGGATTATGCGGCTGGTCCTCGGGATAGAAACTGTAATACGTTTGTGCTGCTGTCACTTTAGCAGCTACAGTAGTCAGCTCAAGGCTTCAAACTGAATTTTAGACATGAGAACGTGGCACACAGGCTTGAAATTGTTGTTTGGATTAGCCCAGTTACAATTACATCAAATCGTTCCTTTTTACATAAAAAAATACTTTGGTCCAATCCCAGCCTAGGTTAATTGGAAATATGTGCCTCAGACAACATAAATATGTTGCTCTGGGAAGGTTTCGTTGCAAGTTTCAGATGGCAAATCCACTAGAGGGCGCTGTTGATATTTTTGCAAATCTAAAATATACACGTCATTCTTGTACATGTCCACATGAAGGCGGGGCTTGTTGTACAGATCATCTAGTGAACCACTGACCTAAACCTAACCAATAGTGTTTTCAGAAGCAAACGTAAGAGAATAATGCACTGCAGCCCAGTAAATTTACCTTGATTATACATTAGTTTTATCTCTTTTGGTTTGAATCTGGTGAAGCACAGTTCCACAGAGTGCTCTGAATCACAAGTACAACATCGTACAAAGGGAGCTAACACTCCAGCCTGAACTCATGAGGAAATGTAACTATTCTACGTTTTGTCAGTTTAGTGGCTTCATTGGGAGATAAGCAAATCGTCCTAAGTAGTATGAATGAGATTATTCAAATTCATATGAATTAGCCACTGAATCAAAAAGTTACGAAAGCCAAGAGAAAAGTTACGATAGCCAAGAGATATCGTTGAACACTTATACACAGTATGGTTTTGATGGTTTACTTTCAAGAATTGAAGAACCATGAAGTGTTTAGGAATAAAGGATTATGCGTTTGTGCCGCTGTCAATTCAGCAACTACAGTACTCAGCTAAAGACATCAAACTGAATTTTAGACATGAGAACGTGTCACACAGGCTTGAAATTGTTTTTTGGTTTAGCCCAGTTACAATTAGATTAAATTGTTCCTTATTATTACATTGAAAAAAATGCTTTGGTCCAATCCCAGCCTACGTTACTTGCATGTTTCTTATTGCAAATCCACTAGAGGGCGCTGTTTACATTTTTTTGCAAATCTCTTTTTTTTTTTTACAACCTAACAGACACCTCCTCCTCGCCATTTATGTTTGTTGTCAAAACTGACAGTTGGAGGAGATTTTAATTTTAGATTACAAGGGCAAACTAGGGCAGCACGGTGGCGCAGTGGGTAGCACAATCGCCTCACAGCAAGAAGGTCGCTGGTTCAAGCCCCGGCTGGGTCAGTTGGCGTTTCTGTGTGGAGTTTGCATGTTCTCCCTGTGTTCGCGTGGGTTTCCTCCGTGTGCTCCGGTTTCCCCCACAATTCCAAAGACATGCGGTACAAGTGAATTGGGTAAGCTAAAATTGTCCGTAGTGTATGTGTGTGAATGGTTGTGTGTGGATGTTTCCCAGTGATGGGTTGCAGCTGGAAGGGCATCCGCTGCGTAGAACATATGCTGGATAGGTTGGTGGTTCATTCCGCTGTGGCGACCCCAGATTAATAAAGGGACTAAGCCGAAATGAAAATGAATGAATGAAGGGCAAGCTATTTTTTTTTCCTAATGACATGCACAGAAGAATTATTCACAACAAAACTGGCAGTGTAAGCAAACAAAATCATATGGTTAGTTTTGATTTCATTTGTACTTTAATTCAAATAAGGGTGAAAAATGTTCATTGCAACTAGGCATAAACAGAAACATGACAGATGCTCTGCGCTAGTAACGTGACTTAAAACTGCGAATGTGCACACTCTGATCCACTAATCTAATGAATGAGCATTATTGTTGACAAAAAATGAGACTAACACAGTGAAAATGATAAAAACGAACCTATTTTTTCCACTGTAATCCACTGTATTTCATTCATTAAACAAGTACACAGAGTGCAACAATTCAGTCATGTTACTGGCGCAGCAGACCTATCAAGTTTATGTTAGTGTCAAGCCATATTCGTTAACGAAATTAACACTGGCTACTGGGAAAACTGACCGCTCCAGAAATATTGTCCATATTTAGATAGATAGGTGAGGTAAACATATTCGGTTACAAATCAAAAACATTTTTAAAGGCCATTGTGGTATTTTTTTTTTGTCAATATGGTCCTGTAAGTGTCATTAGTGTGAAAAGGAACAAAAGTTGTTGATGTCATACTGCCCCCTAGTGTTCAATTTACTTAGAAAATGCAGTTAAACCTAAGTCAAAGTACATTTTTAAGATTACGCAAAAATGTAAGCTGAAGCACGTATTTCCAATGAGTCTGTGTTGCCCGAACCTTTATCTAGACCAGCACAAAAATATCCTGATTAAAATTCTCTTGTTCAACCGGGCAGCTTGGTGGCACAGTGGTTCACAGCAAGAAGGTTGCTGGTTCGAGTCCCGGTTGGGCCAGTTTGCATTTCTGTGTGGAGTTTGCATGTTCTCCCCGTGTTGGCGTGGGTTTCCTCCGGGTGCTCTGGTTGGTCTAAATTGGATGTAGTGTATGTGTGTGAATGTTAGAGTGTATGAGTGTTTCCCAGTACTGGATTGCAGCTGGAAGGGCATCCGCTGCGTAAAACATATGCCAGAATAGTTGGTGGTTTATTCCGCTGTGGCCGAAGGAAAATTAATAGATGAATGAATCTTGTTCAACCGAAATATATTGTCAAACGTGTGTTCATGAAGTGTTTTGACAAGCAAAAAAGGAATCTCTGGGAATATAGTTCTTATCTAAAAGCTTTCTCACTGTTTTTCTTTCTTTCTCTGTCTTGAATAATTAAAAACTTTACAGCACCAATAAGGAGCACAAATATCTTGTTCCTTGAGTTTGGTTGAGCTAAAGGCCTGGTCTCTTAACTGGTGCATAAAATAACTTTTGTCCTTTTTCAACTTAAGCCTCGGCATTGTTAGATGTTGAATTTTAATGGCTCCGTGCAGATTGCGACAGCTACAAGATGTTTGTGGCGTTGTGTTTGCTGTTGGGCCCGAGGAACACGGCGCTAAAGACAGAAGCTAAGCCTCATGTTTTATTCATCTCTCTTTATTCATCTTTCACCCCCTCATTATGTAACAATAGTGTAGAAAACATAAAAGTGATCCTGATCATTACAGAGTCCCAGAAGAGAGCTTATATTTATATTGTGGCTCTATTTAGTAATGCATTCTTTGCTTGAGGCAACATGTATGTGAGCTTATGTTTGTGACCTATACATTCAATAAGAGATCTCTGCTCTTTCAAAGAGTCGACTGGGATTTTAATCTCGAATTTCAGCTCCTCGTCTTATAACTCATGATCTGCTCGGCACAGTGGGAATTCAGCTCTTTCTCTGTGCTGCAAATGAAATGAGCAGTCACTGTGCTGATAATGTTCTTGAGCTGCTCTGCTAGACAGGATTTCAATTTGAAGATACAGAGTTGATGGGGAAATTATTTGCAATCTGTAATGGTTATATGGATCATTTTATGACATTGCTTATGGAACAGCAGCTATAATATTTCCATTCATTTTGCTGTCGAACCGAAGAAACATTCTTCTGGACACCCAGTAAGCATTAATATTGATGTAATGCAGTACAATAATCGGTTTGCTGTTTCCCCTCACTAAAAACGTTTGATATTTACTTCTAAAACACTTCATTTTAAGATGTCCTACACTGTAAAAAAATCTGTTAATTTACAGTTTACATATTTTGTGATTCACAAGTGTTTTCCATTTATTTATGGTTGTGAATTGTGTTATGGGACGTTGATCTCTGCTCTGTTGACTTTTGATATTGACAATTCAGCACTACAGCTTAGCAAAGTGACTTTTATTGACATTTTAGTACTGTATAAGATGATCATTATGTACTGTATAAGAGATCATATATAGAGAAATAAATCTGTATAATAACAGAAAATGTACTGGCAGTTTACTACAAGGTTTTTGTAGCGTAATATACAACACAAACCCAGACAATATCACTTTAAGCTCTTAAAAATGTTAATAAAAGTCACTTTAAACGTTGTTGGAAGAAAGATCAAAGTCCCGAAATGCAATTCAAAAGCATAAATTAACAGGGAAAAATAATAAGATAAAACACAAAATACGGGAAAACTTCTAATTTACAGAGTTTTTTTACAGCGTACACATATTCCATGTACGTATTTACTATTGAAATGACAATTAATTATGCATAATTACACACATACAACCCTATACTTAACCCACATTATATCCTTATAGTAAGTAGATGTAATAAATGAATATTACTTAGTAGTTAAATAAAGTTACACTAACAAAGACGTCTTAAGTAAAGTGTCATCTTTACTTCTTTTAGACATTGTTTTTACTATACTTCTAAGAGAATAATTTTGTGTTAGAAATCAGGGAGAACAAACCAATCACAAACCAAAAATGGCTATGAAATATGAGGCAAGCAATGCAGTTTGTTCACTCATTCATACATTTTCCTTCGGCTTAGTCCCTTATTTATCAGGGGTCGCCACAGCAGAATGAACCGCCAACTAATCCAGCATATGTTTTAAGCAGCAGATGCCCTTCCAGCTGCAACCCAGTACTGGGAAACACCCATATACTCTCACATACACACACACTCATACACTACGGCCAATTTAGTTCATCCAATTCACCTATAGCACATGTCCTTGGACTCTGGGGGAAACCGGAGCACCCAGAGGAAACCCACGCCAACATGGGGAGAACATGCAAACTCCACACAGAAATGGCAGCGACCTTTTTGCTGTGAGACCGTGCCGCCGCAATTTGTTCTCTATAAGTTATTTTTGTTTCTCATCAGGAAGTCCTATTGCAATCATTATATTACTAATTTAAAAGTCAAGGGTAACCATGAACAAATAAGTGAAATTGAGGTATAGAAATAAAGAGAGTATATATTTGTTTGATTTCCTGATGGCACAGCAAGCAGCTGATTGTTATACTGAAGTAATGGCGCATTGATCTTGAGTCATTTGTTTATTTAGTTGCAGCTCTGAGTTCAGCAAGTTCAGTCAAGACCTAGCATTTTGGGGGCCATTACCATATGTGGCACATACTTTTAGCATGTGACCCTATTTTTTTACTTTACGCTTGACAGCAAGCAGTGCATCTCAAGTGCCCTCGCAAATGCACTGTGGTCAGTCAAACACACACGTTTTTGTGTATAGTGATTTTATGGTTGGGTATCAACTCTCCACCAAACACACACTGTAAAAAGTGATTAGTTAATTACTAACAATTTGATTACTTAAATTTAAACATTGAGTAAACCTGTTGCATTTTAAATGATTAGTTGATTTTACTTAAGAAATGAGTAAACCTTTTGCTTTAAAAGCGATTAGTTGACTCTGCTTAAAATAATTTAAAGGAATTAGTTGACTTTACCTAAAACATTTGAGTAAACCTGTTGCTTTTAAGTGGTTTGTTGATTTTATTTTAAAGATTGAGTAAACCTGTTGCTTTTAAGTGGTTTGTTGATTTTATTTTAAAGATTGAGTAAACCTGTTGCTTTAAAAGCAATTAGTTGGCTTTACTTTAAAAAAATTTTTAGTAAACCCATTGTTTTAAAGGGATTAATTGCCATTACATTAAACATTGAGTAAACCTGTTGCATTTATTATGATTAGTTGACTTTACTTAAAACATTGAGTAAACCTGTTGCATTTATTATGATTTGTTGACTTTACTTAAAACATTGAGTAAACCTGTTGCATTTATGATTAGTTGACTTAACTTAAAAGATTGAGTAAACCTGTTGCATTTATAATGATTAGTTGACTTAACTTAAAAGATTGAGTAAACCTGTTGCATTTTAAATATTAGTTGATTTCACTTTAAAAAAAATTTAGCAAACCTTTTGTTTTTAATGGAATTAGTTGACTTTACCTAAAAAAATTTAGTAAACCGGTTGCTTTTAAGTCATTTGTTGACTTTACTTTAAAAAGTGAGCAAACCCGTTGTTCTAAAATTATTAAGCAAATTAATATGTGCATAATTATAAAAATTAAGTCAATTAAACAGTTCCAAGTTACAATGAATTTTTTAAAAATAATTTAAGTCAACGCTTTTTAAGACAACAGGTTTATTCTCTTTTTTTAAAGTAACTAATCACTTTTTATAGTGCACACAGTTTTGCATCTCTATTTGTATTATTATTATTTTTTTAAGTAATATTACTGCTTTTGCCACTGATGGGTTGCACCTGGAAGGGCATCTGCTGTGCAAAACATATGCTGGATAAGTTGGCGGTTCATTCCGCTGTGGCGACCCCAGATTAATAAAGGGACTAAGCCGAAAAGAAAATGAATGAATGAATGAATGAATGATTATTACTGCTGTTTCCACATTGTACTGTTGGTGATTTGAGGACGTTTGTTTCATGCAATGTCGGCGAAATATCTAAAACTGTATTTATCATTATAAGCATGCGTTTTTAATGTAATTACAAATAAGCAAGGGAATTCATACAAAAGTTAAATATTACCTCAAAAAATATATTAAATCTTTGTTAAATATTACCATGATGAACAAAAAATGCACGAATCATTAACTGTATTGGTCACAGAGCTTCTGCAATCTCCCAAAAGCCAATTGCCAAATCCAGTTGAATTTTTTTGTCAAGGAAACTGATCCTATCTTCTGCGTTGGCCTACAGAAACACGTCATCACTGCAGCACTCTGTTGAGAGGATTATTTACATGCATAAACTATAAAATGTTATCCACATGCACATTCATTAAAAAAATTACATTTGTTCAAGCTACTTATTTAAATTGAGCTGAAACAACCCAATTCTCGAGTTTTGGTGGGCACTTCTTAATTTTTTAATGTTCAATCCACTTAAATTTTCCTTCATTCATTTTCATTTCGGCTTAGTCCCTTTATTAATCTGGGGTCGCCACAGCGGAATGAACCACCAACTTATCCAGCATATGTTTTACGCAGCGGATGCCCTTCCAGCTGCAACCCATCTCTGGGATGGATCCATACACACCCATTCACACTCATACACTACGGACAATTTAGTCTACCCAATTCACCTGTACCGCATGTATTTGGACTTGTGGGGGAAACCGGAGCACCCGGAGGAAACCCACGCCAACACAGGGAGAACATGCAAACTCCACACAGAAACGCCAACTGACCCAGCTGAGGCTCGAACCAGCGACATTCTTGCTGTGAGGCGAACGTGCTATCCACTGCGCCACCGTGAGGCCCCACTTAAATTTGTAAAAACTAATAAGGTAGCTTTATTTCTTGATGTTGTCCCAACACAAATCAATTGTGTGGAAGCCAGCATTTTTTACAGTGTTTAAAAGTTCAACTAGATCATCTTATTGAAATGCTTTTTATCTGCCCCTCTATGTTCTAGGTGTCTGACCGATTTACTGAAGACAGCAGAGATGGACAGAAGGAGGTTTGTTGGGAAAGGAGCAGTTAAGAGGAGCAAATATATAGTCCCATGTTTCCTGTTTGTAGAGGTGAGTTTTACACCGGATTAGCTCGTTCAATTCAATACACTACTGTACCATGTTCACAATGCTTTTATTTTGTTATGAACATTGTGCTCTGCCCTCTGGTGGAACTAAAAAGCCTAGTGCTCCTTCTTGGGTCATCTTAGTACACACTCGTGGTTTATTAATTCATACTTTCATCTTTTCCTCGAAATTTATTTTGGTGCACACTCAAAAAAATGAAATTAGCTGTTTGTTCAAACTACTTATTTAAATTGAGCTGAAACAACACAATTCTTGAGTTTTTTTGGGGGGACATCTTAATTATTTTATGTTCAGTCAACTTAAATTTGCAAAATTAACAAGTTAACTTAATACAAATCGATTGTGTGGAACCCAGCATTTCTACAGTGTGCATGTACAGTATAAAAGTATAAGATTTAACCATGGAAATACCAGTTCCCCCAAATCCAAAATTCAGACATAATTTTAATTTAAAACCTTAATTTGGAAATGAAAACTGGACATGCAGGTCATAAAATAATAATAATAGAATTGCTAAATGTCAGTTCACAGCGTTTTTAAGTGTGGGGTGAACAGTGTGAGGTGGAAACAGTTTGAAGTGATAGTTCAGAGAAAAAAAAAATGTTTTTAAATGTCTGATGTTCCTCTGTAAGAAGCTCTCTCCGCCTGAGCACTCTCCATGCACTGCCATTTTCAATAATCTATGGAGTGGAAATACATTAAACCGTACCTGAAACTCGGCTCCCTTGACTGGCAGCTCTAATAAATACTTCCAGAGCCGCACGCATTACAGTCACACGCTATACCTGAGTGTGACGCATGAGTCACTTAACATTAGCATGAACATTACAGTCGTCCTTTGAACTCAGTCACAGTATACTGTCAGTCTGCGTTTCCCCATGACCTCCTTATTCATCTGTGATGTTTTCTTCCCACATCTCTTTATTCTGGAGTCCTCGTCGGCTCCTCGGTCTCTGAGGCAAATACCCTCAAAAGCGCTCTTAATTAATCCTGCTAATGAGCAGCGTTAGCGTACGCAGTGCCTGATTGCTTCAATCGCCTTAGGCCCAGTGCGGAGGCAAAGATTTCAGCCAAAAATGTTTGCATCAGTCTTACATGGAAATTTAATGGGACTGCGTTTGGTTACACACGGTCCCGTTAGACATTGTGTTGACAACGTGTCAGCTGACTCTCATTAGGGTATTAGAAGACTGTCAGGTTAGGGTTACTAAACTGAGTTGCAGTACAGCAGCTACGGTTGTTTTCGTAAGTTTGCATTCTAGCGAGTCAAACAAATTAAATTAGAATTTTGTATGTGATTTGTTTTCTTCGGTGGAAAAAGGAAAGATGGCAGGTCTCTCTTTCTTTTTTCCTATCCTATTAAAACATGAACTATTTTTGATTGACTGAGTAAACACTAATGTTTTTTTTTTTAAGAGGACCTGTTATGCCCCTTTTTACAAGATGTAAATTAAGTCTTTGTCCCAAGAGCGTGTATGTGAAGCTTCAGCTCAAAATTACCCCACAAATAATGTTTTATAACTCTTTAAAACTGCCGCTTTTAGGCTTTGAATCTAATTCTACCATTTTGGAGACCACCACTTTAAATTCAAATAAGATTGTGCTTATTTCAAAAGAGGGCAGAGCTACAATTGCCTGTGTGTCAGCATAGTGGCAGATTCAAAAGCAAGACTAACGTCTTATGCTAATGAGCGAGAGGTCATCACTAATGGGCGGGGCTTTTTTCCCCTCTGATGACATGTACAATGGGAAAATGTCAATGAAAGTGTTTCTGCAGACTGTTTTTATGATGTGTGATTATAAAAAATACAATGAATTATTATTTGTCATTAGAAGCTGGTTATATTTACACATTGTTGCCACACAACTGTGTTTAAACCACTTATAAATGTGTTTTTTGCATAATAGGTCCCCTTTAAAGTTTAAAGAAAGTATTAAGGTCGCTCTGCACAAATCCTCCCTGTAATCAAACATAAAAGTACTGTTTTTTAAATATAGTTTTTTATTATGTTGCGTGTGTATGAGGTTTTTAGGACACACCTGTGATCCATTTTTGGGTCATATAATCCACTATTTCAGAACCACTTGCTTATGCTTTTTGGGGGGAGATTTTACCTTTCATGTACAGTGTAATACACCTGTTTGTGAATGTAAAAGATCTATAAATGTGTAAAGATCAAAAATATACATTTTATTGATTTAAATTGTCTGCCAATTGAAATGCGTCATCAGTAATTCCAGTCTTACCTTCACAAGCTGATAGAATTTTAACAAATTTGCTTTACTTTCATTGGCAGCATGAAAACGGTGGTACTGTGCATTTTGCATATTCATAACAAATAAATAACAAGTAAACTGCTGTAAAATTACTGGAACGAAAATGGGCTGTTTGTATAGGCAGCGAGGCATCGTCTACAGCAGGGGTGTCCAAACTCGGTCCTGCAAAGTTTAGTTCCAACCCCACTCAGACTCTCCTGGGCCAGCTAATCAAGCTCTTACTATGCTTACTAGAAAGAAGGACATGTTTCTGGATTAACGTCTATGTTGATCCTGGAACAACATTCCCATCAGCCAGTCAGAATTAAGGGATACGTTTACAGTTAACTTTGGGCTTACGGTTAGGTTTATGCACTTCTACATGATTGTTATCCAACTATTATTCCCCTCTGACTTTGGGAATAATTTACAGTTATGGTTGGGTTTAGGGGTAGGGAATAGGTATGGATTACATTTTACAACAAAAATGATGTTCCAGGACTTGGCAAAATCATGACGTGCTTTCTAGAAACATCCTTGCAGGTGTGTTGAGGCAAGTTGGAGCTAAAATCTGCAGGACACCAGCCCTCCAGGACCGACTTTGGACACCCCTGGTCTACAGTATTGTTTGTTTGTTTGTTTGCTTGTTTGTTTAGACTTTATTAATCCCAAAGGGAAATTCACGTCACAGGAGAGCTCACCATACAATAAAATAAATAATATAAAATAAAAAATAAAAATAAATTATATAAATAAAAGGCAATAATAAAAATAAAATTATATCCATACTGCGCCCCTTAGTTTCAAGCAACGAGTTGTCCATATCTACAGTAGCAATGCAATTACAATTCTACATAATTCATCTAATATGACATTGATTATACAATCTGATCACTGATGGTAAAAAATATCATTCCCTATAACACCGGGGCTAAATTAATCATAAATATGCCAGTATATACCAGTTCCATCTTTTTATTGTCTTACCATTTCTTTTTCTTTATCAGAATAGTATGCGTGAACTGTACATGCGCTTCCAGATTTGTTTAACCACACATATTTGCATGGCGGGTAGCACATGCATCTTTGCATTTTTTGCTGTAATTGGTTTATTAACAAGTTTATCCACAACCATGCCTTAGGGCTGTTGATTCACAGGGCAGTCAATGATAAACAGAACTTGCTCTAGCTACAGCCACAATGGATGTGTACCTAGATGACAGATTGTGCGAAAAGGTTAGAAAGCGCCCTTGTATACAACTCTAGCATTAAACAATATAAACAGATTTACAGTTAAAGGTAGAATTATTAGCCCTCCTGAATTATTAGCCCCTCTGTATTGTTTCCCCAACGGAAATAATATTTTTTTCAACACATTTGTTAACATAACAGTTTTAATTACTAATTTCTAATAACTGATTTCTTTTATCTTTGCCATGATGACAGTACATAGTATTTTACTAGATATTTTACAAGTATTCAGCTTAAAGTGGGATTTAAAGGCTTAACTAGGTTAATTAGGCAAGGTAGGGTAATTAGGCAAGTCGTTGTATAACTGTTGTGATTGCCAGTGGCGTTGTCTCCGCTGGCGATTACTTCCTGAAGTTTGTTGCAATTGCCAGTGTGGTTTTCTCTATTGGAGATTACTGCTGAACGAACTACAACTCCCAGAACTCCCTGCGCTCATCAACTCCTACAGCAGTTGACAATAATCCGGAGACTCACACACAGACATAGCTGCTGCTCATCTACACTGATTACAAGGACTATAAATACACCTCGCTTTCCTTTGACACATTGCTGAGTTTTGTTTCACTACTGAACATAACAAAGTGGTTTCCCTGGTTTGTTTTCCTGTGTTTTTGATGTTAGCCTTGTTCTCATTTATTGCTGCCTAGTCTGATCTCTTGCATGTATTTTGCCTCGGTTTTTGACCTATACCTGTACGACCTTGAGTAATAAACTGCATTTGGACCGTTACAATAACGATGGTTTGTTCTGTAGAGACAATCGAAAAAAAAAAATATTGCTTAGGGGTGCTAATAATATTGACCTTAAAATGTTTTTGTTTGTTTGTTGTTTTTTAATTAAAAACTGCTTTTATTCTAGCCGAAATAAAACAGATAAGACTTTCTCAAGAAGAAAAAATATTATAGGAAATACGGTGAAAAATTCCTTGCTCTGTTAAATATAATTTGGGAAATGTTTGAGAAAAAACCCACAGGAGGGCTAATCATTTTGACTTCAACTGTATATGGGTTTTAACTGGTGGCACACAGATGAACTCCTGTAGACCAGGAAAGGTGTTTATGTTGGTCTTGTATCTATTCATATTTGTTATCTACTTCTGCATTCACACAGACCACAGAAATCGTAATTTACTGGTAATGTTACATACTCATACTAGTAAATTGCAAGAATTCATTATTTTTGAAAGGTTCATGTTCACACATGATCTATTAAAGCTCATTTATCAGTAATTCACCACTAAAGATGTGTGTGAACGGGGTTAATATCTTGACCTTTAAGCCTTTTCTATCAAAACAATTAAATACTCTAAGTTCTGACAAAGTTTTGTGTTACAGGTAAAATTGAATGAAACTAAATCTGTGTTTAGCAGATAACTAATCACCACTCATTGTCAATGTGATGAGGTTATTTGACAGTAATGTAACACACTCCTGTTTGAAATTATTCTCTTTACATTAGTTATGAAATAGTGGGAAATGGACATTGTGTGGTATGCAGTATTCAATAATGAGTATATAAACTAGTATTCCAAACATAGCCAAAAGTTGACGATAACTAACCATCCGTACAGCCTCCTCAGTTTCTCCAATACACTTTCATGTAACGTAGTCTCTCTCTCTCTCTCTCTCTCTCTCTCTCTCTCTCTCTCTCTCTCTGCTAGTATCAGCTCTTCCCTGTGGACCATAATCCTTTGTTCTACAAATTTGCATCTCATTATCAGTTGCGTTTGGTAAAACTGTCTTTAGAATTTTTCTTTCCCCTTTCCCTGACGCAGTTCCAGATCTGTTTCATTCCATGCTTCATCTCAGCACTGTAGACACCCATTATCTGCACATTAAAAGCTTGATGATCTCTCTGCACTGATGCGCTTCCTCAATGAACACTTGGTGTGGCTTAAAAAAAAACTTTTTCCGTGAAGTGCAATCTGGTCCAACTCTGCTCAAGTCTGCAAAGTAATAACTGATTGAAAGAGGGTTTTTTTTTGTAATTAAAGATTTTCCATTTAGAAACTGACTTCAATGTTGATCGAGTCTCCATGGCAACTAACGCAGCTTTTTAAATATCATTTGGTGTTCCTCATATAGACCTTAATCAAAGTGCTCAGTGCATAACTGTACAGCCAGAGCCATTCATATTCCAGTGCACAGAACTTCACTAATGATTGTTTGGGAAAGAAAATAATGAAGCCTCAAAAAACAAAAAAATAACAATAATATTATGCATAATGTTATAATTTATAACTTTATTATTCATTCATTCATTTTGTTTTCGGCTTAGTCCCTTTATTAATCTGAGGTCACCACAGCGGAATGAACCGCCAACTTATCCAGCATATGTTTTACGCAGCGGATGCCCTTCCAGCTGCAACCCATCACTGGGAAACATCCGTACACACCCATTCACACTCATACACTATGGACAATTTACCTTACCCAATTCACTTATACCGCATGTCTTTGGACTTGTGGGGGAAACCAGAGCACCCGGAGGAAACCCACGCAAACACAGGGAGAACATGCAAACGCCACACAGAAACACCAACTGATGGAAATTATCTATTTTAATGGCACTTTAATGGTAAGCATCACAACAAAGTACTGTATGTAAAATGTATTAATATGGTTTTGTACAAACTTTAAATTTAATAATCGCTGTCTTTTTTCTCTATTTTTTTCTTGTATTTATTCACCTTGTTCTAATTGGTGTTATTATTGTGCCATTGATGTATTATTATACTGTATACTGTTTTAATTTAGTTAACGTTTTTCTAATAATAATGTGTGTGGGGTTTTTTTTTTTCATTTTTTTAATTGTTTTTTTGTTTTTTTAAAGGGACATTAACACAACATTGTATTCAACTAGCAACAGATAACTTTTTAAAGTGTTTTGCTCATTAATTTACAATATTTTGTCCAAAAACATGCAGTATAGGTGAATTGAATAAACTAAATTGACCGTAGTGTATGTGTGGGAATGAGTGTGTATGGGTGTTTTCCAGTACTGGGTTGCAGCTGGAAGGGCATCCGCTGCGTAAAACATATGCTGGATAAGTTGGCGGTTCATTCCGCTGTGGCGACCCCTGATGAATAAAGGGACTAAGCCGAAGGAAAATGAATGAATTTCTCTTTATTAGTTTCTATGAATGGCAATTTCATGTGAAAAGTTTTACCTAAGTTCTACTTGCAGGGTGGTCACCTCTCTGCAAGAAAGTTGCTGGTTTGAGTTCTGGCTGGGCCAGTTGGCATTTCTGTGTGGAGTTTGCATGTTCTCCACGTGTTGCGTGGGTTTCCTCTGGGTGCTCCGGTTTCCCCCACAGTCCAAAGACATATGCTATAGTGGTGTGTGTGGTGTGTGTGAATTGGTGTATGGGTGTTTCCCAGTACTGGATTGTGGCTGGAAGGGCATCAGATACGTAAAACATATGCTGGAATAGTTGGCGGTTCATTCTGATGTGACGACCCCTGATAAATAAGGGAATCAGCCGAAGGAAAATTAATGAATGAATAAAATGTGCAACACACATTTTGTTTTTGCATAATAGGCCCCCTTCAAAGGGGCCATAAAAAAAATGTTACCCAACATACAGTACTTTAATAACAAATTATTGATTGAGTGCACTGGAGATGGATACATGTTTCGTGAAATTTCCTTTTGGGATTTGATCCTGCAGTCTTGGGTTTATTCGCTCAGCCCTTCAGCTGCCACCACCCATGGTTCTTTTAATCTATTAGACATGTTTTGTTAGAGATCAGTTTTTGAAGTCCCGCTTAAGTCCCTCAGAGGAGATAATTCTCCTTCCCGTGTTGATGTTCAGTGAGTGTGTTGCTGGAGATTAGATAAGACCAGAGATAAGAGACTCATTCTGAAGTTCCACAGAACAGCAGAGGTGGGAGGAACGCATGGAAGCGTTCGCCAAGAGGAAAGATCCTTACTTTGATCACAATTTGTCTTAGTTCTTTGCGGCGCAGTCACAAAAGCAAGCCGAATTAGATGAAGAATGCAATGTGTTGCATAAAAATGCAATCGAAAAGTATCAAACTTATCAAATATTTGAGTAGAGATTCAAAAGTTTAGAATAAATGGAAAAAATGTGCTCATAACAGAAGATAATGTGAACAGAAAAGGCTAAATCAGGGATATCAAGGAGCGTTCGTGCATGAATAATGAATTTGGTTTGCTGAGAGAAAAGGTTTTTGAGCCTTTATATGAAAAAATATTTTATTTAGTAAAAGTCAAGTTATCTTTATTTCTATAGCACTTCATATGATGTAGATTGTGCCAAACGTCATGCACTTTGGATGAACAGGAAAATGATAAAAAGTCATATAGCAATATTTCATTTTGTGGGACATGTTCAATTTATTAAGCAGAATAGTGGTAGAATGCTGGTGGAGTTCAAATTAGTTTAAAATGTACAAAATAATATATGTGACCTTGGACCACACACATTTGTTTATTTTTTCGGTTGAACACAAATTAAGAATGAAAAAATGGTGGAAAGCATTTTGAAAAACTCAACATTTAGTCTTTCTATAGATCAACACAACTTTTTGAATTGTGTATTTGCCATCTGTTTAACACAGCACGTTTGCAACTTTAAAACTGCCATTCTATATAAAAGCATCTGATAAATTCTGTCAATATACACACCATACAGTATTATATACGTAGTACATTATACCGTTTTGCATATACACTGTTCTATATACAAAATTATTAGCCCTCCTCTGTTTTTAAAAAAATGATTATTATTATTATTTTTCTAATATTTTTCAAGTGATGTTTAACAGAGCAAATACGTTTTTCCACAGTATTTCCTATTATATTTTTATTTTAATATTTTACAAATTCTATACCATAAAAAACAATATATAAAAAGAAATGAACAATAAACTGCTATGGTTAATATTATTAGCCCACGCCTTGACCTTTTAACCTTACTTGCCTAGGTCACCCAATTAATCTAGTTAAGACTTTAAATTGCAATTTAAGCTGATTACCTTGCAAAATAACTAGTAAAATATTATGTACTGGCATCATGGCAAAGGTAAAACAAAATAGTTAATAGTTATTAATGTTATGTTTAAAAATGTGCCTTCTTTAAACAGCACTTGAGAAATATTAGAAAAAATACTAATTTAAATAAAAATTTAGTAAGATTTTTAGTGGAAACTGTAGTCCTTGGAGATTCATAAAAGTCAACTGTTGCTGGCCTTCGAGAGTCAAAAGAGAGTGATATTGGGGTATCATGTCAAAAATATTTGTCTATACAAGAAGCGAAACACTGATTACTACAGTATGACCTTTAATCCACAGTAAACAGTCCTTAGGTTGCTCAGGATCATTTGCCGGCCGTTTGCATAAAACATGCAACACATCTCCACATAAGTTTTTCTGCACACAATTTCCTTTCAAGCCTTTTATCACTCTCTTCAAACTCCAGTCTCTCTCATCAGACTCTTTATCAAGTATGCCATTCAAAACAGTTTAAACACAATAAACAGCTTTTACATGGATGCAGATTTTATGTTGATGCTCTTATTAGTCAGCTGTACATACGCATAGATTTGTGCTGTTATTTAGAGAAACCTCACAGTTTGAGCATTAAAACAGCTTTTGTTTTACTTTCTCAGTCTGTTCAATGTTATAAACTGCATTTAAGATGATATAATTTCTTAATGACCATGTTTATTTTATTATAAAGCACTGGGTTAAACATTAAAAGACAAAATAATTTAAGGCCATAAGGTGTATTTTGAATAAAACTGAGAACAAAATGTTTGGTTTTAGTTTTTAGTGAATAATAATGTTTTTGTCTGCGCACAGATTTCACATTTGGCATACACTTGATGAGTCGCAATATATTAATATATCGATATATCTATCTGTATATTAAATATAAACCTGTATATATATATCTGTATATTAAAAGTGGTTTTGTTCTCAGAACTGTGAAGCAGCGAATGTGAAACTGCTTTCCAAATTGATAGTAATCAGAAATACAGCTTAAGCAGCAAATAAGCATGAAGGATTTCTAAGACATCAAAGACTAGAGTAATAGTTTTCAGCTTTGTCATCACAGTAAAAAGTAACATATTCAAATATATTAAAGCTGAATCTACGAGACAGATATTATGTATGCAGTACACTATGCACAACCATATTTATTTATTTTGACAACAACTAAGAAATCCTACAACAGAAAACAATCAATATACGTCGATGTATACTGTATGTCATTAAAATATGTGTACAATATAATACTAAACATGATAAGGTGCCTGAAAAAACTTTGAACTACCTTTTGGTTTAGAAATGTAGTATGTGAACAGCAGAGGGCACAATTACCCCACTCGTCTGGACGGAAGCTTCAAGGAAAAATCCATATTGGGTAACATTAATAAACTGTAACTGTGTTCAGGTTTTTTCAAGGATTTTGCTTTTGTTGTTGTCGTTAATGAATTTAGATGCAGGATAATGCTATAGTGCTAAGCAAAGAGAAAAACAGAAATGCATAATTAAAGGTCGTTTTTCTATTTTCACACATTGACAAAACTGAAGCAGGTTTAACTTGTCAGTCAACTGATCCCAAAACCCATCTAAATTTCATTTCAAGACTTCACGCTTAGATATTGCTTGATACTAATAGTAGGTTTGGCATGCTGTACCGGGAGAGAACCCTCATGAGCTCGGAGATAATTGAGCCCAGGGCTTTCGCCTGGTCAATAAGCATGTAAGGGGGTGCGAGATCAGGTAGTTCTCGAGAGCTCCCCCTGGTAAAGGAGGAAAAAGCGGGTGGATGGGGGATTCTTCCAAAACGGAGATAAGGGAAGTTTTAGTGATAAGGGGCTATTTAGTGTAGGTTTAGATTAATCTGATTGATTTACTGATGATTGCGGATGTGAGACCAGCCACGATCAATCATATCATGTGCTCCTCTCGAAATTAGTTTATCAACACTTCTTATTTTTCCAGGTCATCTCTTTTGTTTGGTTAACAGTGATGAATGACGTTTTCCGAAGACTTTTTTTTCCTCTCTGTCACCCTCATGTCCATGTTTGTGACAGAGTGGCAGAGTTAGCATGACGGCTGATTTTGTATTTGCTGGCACAGCGGTTAAAAATTCTGAAAAACTGACTAAGCAATGGACTCGCTCTGAGAAACGAGGCCACAAAAGTGGACCACACTTTAAAAGTCCCTTGTGTTAGCAAACACATCTGTGACTTATTTCTCCAGACACAAACTGAGAAGTGTGTTCATGACATTCGCAGCACTCTCCCGTAATGTGTCAAAAAATATTTCCTTCCTTCTTGTTTGCATTTATAATTAGTTCATGTGAAAGTGTTTGACTTTGTGCCCAGATGTCCTGTTTCCCTGCCGTTTATGTGAATGTGTGACCTTTCCTCGAAACAAAGGCGCACAATTAGTTTGCAATTAGCAGGACATTTGAAAATGTGATAATGAAGTTCACCCTGTCACTCCTGTCAGGTGGATTGTTTTCACACTCATTTGTCTTGACAAAGAACCTCATGCATCAACTTCAAACTGATTGCATTATACATTCACATTACATGCTTATGTAAGCCTGCCTTTAAGTTTGATATATTATTGTGATTTAAAATAACCGTTTCCTTTATAGTTTCATTTTATTCTGTGATGCAAATTTTTAGCATCGTTACAACAGTTTTCAAATCACATAATCCTTCAGAAATCATTCTTATATGATAGTTTTCTAATTGAGAAGCATTAGTTAATAAGAATGATAATAGTTACTGATTTTCGTAGAAACCATGATCTCGTAATAATTTAAACATGTATCGTTTATCATTTTAATGCATCTTTGTTGATAAAAAATTGTTTGTCATTTTAAATAATTGCAAGTCTTTGCAATTATTCTTTAAAACCAAAAATAGTCAGAGTAGGCACTCTACAGTTCCAGAAATAGCTAATTATTTAAGTTCTCACCAAAGGTGACATTTTGAGCTGAGTCAGTCTTCATCATTATTTCTGAATTTTGAAGAGCGTCTAAGCTCAAAAGATCACCTGTGGTGAGAACTTAAAGATATATTTAGCTGTTTTGGAGCTGTATTGTGCCTACTTTGAGGTTTTTGGTTCATGTTGTTGTGTGATAGTGCACCTACAGTACATTGAGCTTTTAGCCTATTGGATGTGCACCCTTGGACTGTTTTTTATTCAATTATCATTCAGACCAATACATTTAGCCTATTTGTCCTCACAAGGATTTTAAGGCCAGATTTACCAAACAGGGCAAATAAAAGCAGCTTTGGTACACATGAACAAAAAATTGTTTTATTTTATTTATGCCTATTTATTTACTTATTTATTGGCCAAAGAATGGGCATGTTCACTAAATAGCAACAGACGAGAAATGGCATGTATGAGAAAATGTGCCCCAGTAATGTATTTGAGATTGTCAAAAACGTACACGGCACCCCATAGTGGATTTGTGAATACAAAAACTGCTAGATGAAGTCCAGGGTACATATTGTTCGGTAATCAAAAATGTAGTCCTGGGCACATATTTCCAGTGAGCCTGGATTGCTTAATAGACAAGCTTAATATAATTGACCACAAGACAATGACAAGAACCATTTACATACAAAGGTGAAAGATTTCAGAACTGCACAGCACTCATGCGCTCAGCTCCTATGCCTTATGTTTACTTACAGTAAGCTTTATCTGACTGTATTTATGTAAGATAGTCCAGAAGATGTACATTTGAACAACTATTTGTGTTTTTGACAGTTCAGGTGTGAGGGCAACAGATTGTCTGAGGAAACTAGAATTGGGCTGGTATTACATGACTCACCCTAGTTGTTTGTTCCAAGTCGTCTTTTAATTCCTGAAGTAACAGTGTGATGGACAATGTGTTCCTCGCAATCTAAATGAATTTGCGTGGAAAAAAAATCTTCTAGCTTAAAGTTGCTATCGTGACATACATCCACTTGAAACAGTCCTGAAATTAGAAAAGAAAAATTCTATTCAATTCAAGTTTATTTATATAGTGCTTTTTACATTGTAGATTGTGTCAAAGCAGCTTAACATGTTCTAGTAAAGTCCAGATTTCAGAGTTGAAGTTCAGTTTAGTAGGACAGTGCATGATTTTGTCTTTTGGGAACAAATTGGTTTGTTGGAAGATGGGTGTGGCTAACAAAATGAAAGAAAACTGACCAATGGATGAAGGCAGAGCAGAAATGAAACATGCCCAGATAGCATCGCCCGAAAGGCATTCCATGTGATTAGAAGTGAAGAAAAGTCATTCGAGGAGGGAGAGAAGGTTATGATATTTGATTAAAGATTCTGCGGGCAAATGAATTTTTAGAAAATAGTGAAGTGCACAGATACATAATTTATAACAAGGACTACTATATACTGTACAAATAAAAAACATTTCACGAGCAACATTTAGACATGCTCTTTTAGGCTTTATAAATGTTTAAATTGGAGGAACGCAATCATTAGTAAATCGCATTGAATGATTCATTTAAATACTCCCTTCCCATAAAATGTCTGACTGGGAAACTTCTACAAATGCATATTCAGGAAGGTCAGGCATGATTAGTATATACTGACAGCACTCTTTTAATGCCAAAAAGACATTAGTCTCGCAAAGTTTGTGCAAGCTGTTAATAAATCCTTGGTGATTTAAAATGTAATAAATTGAAGGCGTCAAAATAAGCATGCTCTTTGAATAATAAACTGAAAAGTTATTACAATTACAATAAATAAATAAATAATATTCTTACTCCCAGGGCCATTTATATCGAAGTTGATATTTAGTCGCACCATGTTGGTGTTTCATAACATCTATGTTTTATGAGGTGGGTTGTTAGCCCAACGCTCAACCCCCAACCTAGAGGACCAGGAAATACACACATACACTAAGGACAATTTTAGCTTACCTAATTCACCTAGTGCATGTTTTTGGACTGTAGTGGAACCCGAAGCACCCGGAGGAGACCCACGCCAACACAGGGAGAACATGCAAACTCCACACAGAAATGCCAACTGACCCAGCCGGGGCTCGAACCAGCGACCTTCTTGCTGTGAGGCGACAGCGCTACCCACTGCGCCACCGTGTTGCCAAATAAATAAAATAAACGTATTTTTAAAAAAAAAAATTTTTTTCAGTTTATATTTATATATTATTTTTCAGTCTTAGATTTTAATCCTCAAGCAAACCATACGTAAAACCATAATAAAAAACCATAGTAAAACTGAATCTGTGTGTTTGTGTTTAGAATACTGTAATCAGCACAGGATTTGAAGCATGAGTAATTTGTTATTTTCAGCTTTGTGTCAAGATTGAATTATTCCATTTGATTAACTGTTTGATGAAGCCATCAAAATCGTTAGCTGTAACCTACTTTGGAAAGCATCATTTTGCATTTTTACCCCTGTGTCATGAGCCTGTGTCAATATGGCAGAATTCAAATGCGTTTTTATCTTTTGAGCCAAAAGCAATGTACAAAGCACATCGAAATCTTGAGGGAAAACTGGTATATGTACATGAAAAACAGCCAAATCATCCATCAGAGAGTGTTAATTTCCTTTTTTTTTTTTTTAAATAAACATAATTGACCATTAATTGGTAAAACCAGGAATTATAAACAACAAACCAGGCCATGCGTCTCATTAAAACAACATAATAATTGTGTTATTATATTATACCACTATAATTGTAAAAATCATTGAAAATGATGACACTGTATTGTAATAAATCCTAATGCTGAATGATATCCAGCATAATATCAGTGAAATGCGTGTTAATGAAAGGCTACTGATGAGGCTGTTGGGTTTCCAGTGACAAAAAAGATTAAGAAGCTCTCTGTGGGCTTACAAAGCAGACTAAGCAGGGTGCAGAGCTCTGTTGATAGCTTTTTAGATGAGCGCTAGCAGAAAACTCATGTTCATGTGGGATAAGAGCTAGAAATAACATGAAAGCACGCACAGCGGGGGGAGACCGAAGCAGTCAGCAGAAAAGATCTTAGGCAAGTAGAATGAGAATGAAGCAATAACTAGGCAACGGTTTATACAAGAGCTTCGTGGATGATCATGAACTGAAGCACTGATGTACAATAGGATCTGAAAATATAATTATCTCTGCCGCTGACTATCTTGAGTATTGTCTACAATTTGGGGTTTGGAAGATCATTCCTACGGCCATAAACGGCGAAAGAGAAGGTTCTGGAAAGTCATGTTGTGGTGATGCAATAGACTAACGTTCATTGACCACTTATGTGAAATGCTATGAAAATAATCAATATTAGTGATGTTTTTTTTTTTGTGTTTAGTTTTATTTTATTTAGTCCCATTTATTTACTCATTTATAGGCCAAAGAATGGGCATATTCACTAAATAGACAAGCTAAATATAAGTGACCACAAGGCAATGACAAAAATCACGTTCATGCAAAGGTGAAAGATTTCAGAACTGCACAGCACTCATGCGCTCAGCTGGTATGCCTTATGTTTACTTACAATAAGCTATATTTGACTGTATTTATGTGAGATAGTCCAGAAAATGTACATTTGTGTAGAAAACAACTATTTGTGTTTTTAACAGTTCAGGTTCGAGAGGAACAGATTGCAGGCTGTCTTAGGGAACTAGAATTGGGCTGGTATTACATGACTCACCCTAGTTGTTTGCTCCAAGTCGTCTTTTAATTCCTGAGTTAAATTAAGATCAATGACATATTTGGCAAATAATGTGTTGGGCAATGTGCCATGAACAGCAAAAGAGAAGGTTCTGGAAATTCATGTTGTGGTGATGCAATAGAGGTCATTGTGCACTTAATGTGAAATCTAGGAAATTTATGTGAAATGCTATGCTATTTGTGACGTTAGAGTTATCCTTAAAAAATGTTTTGTTATTTTTCATAAAAGCAGCTATGGTATAATAGTTAAACAAAAGCATAGTTTTATTTTCATTCATTCATTCATTTTCTTGTCGGCTTAGTCCCTTTATTAATCTGGGGTCGCCACAGCGGAATGAACCGCCAACTTATCCAGCATATGCTTTACGCAACGGATGCCCTTCCAGCTGCAACCCATCACTGGGAAACATCCATACACACTCATTCACACACATACACTACTGACAATTTAGCTTACCCAATTCACCTATACCGCATTTCTTTGGACTTGTGGGGGAAACCGGAGCACCCGGAGGAAACCCACACAAACACGGGGAGAACATCCAAACTCCACACAGAAATGCCAACTGACCCAGCCGAGGCTCGAACCAGTGACCTTCTTGCTGTGAGGCGAGAGCGCTACCCACTGCGCCACCGTGCTGCCGTAATTTTATTTTATTTAGGCCTATTATTTACTAATTTTTAGGTCAAAGAATGGGCATATTCACTAAATTGACAAGCTTAATATAAGTGACCACAAGACAATGACAAAAATCGTTTACATGCAAAGGTGAAAGATTTCAGAACTTCACAGCACTCATGCGCTCAGCTCCTATGCCTTATGTTTACTGACAGTAAGCTATATCTGAATGTATTTATGTGAGATAGTCTAGAAGATGTACATTTGAACAACTGTTTGCGTTTTTGACAGTTCAGGTTCGAGAGGAACAGATTGCAGGCTGTCTTAGGGAACTAGGATTGGGCTGGTATTACATGACTCACCCTAGTTGTTTGCTCAAAGTCGTCTTTTAATTCCTGAGTTAAATTAAGATCAATGACATATTTGGCAAATAATGTGTTGGGCAATGTGCCATGAACAGCAAAAGAGAAGGTTCTGGAAAGTCATGTTGTGGTGATGCAATAGAGGTCATTGTGCACTTAATGTGCAATTTTCGTCTAAACTTTTTGCAGAAAAAATATAATCTACCTCATTTTGTGTACACATTTACACACTAAGTCCGACATTTTTGTCCATTATGAAAAATGGGTTTGTGTTTCTTTTTTTTACTTAACTTTTCGCGTCTGAAAACAGCATTTTGAGAAGTGTTTTCTCAGAAATGTGTGGTATGTGACTGCATTATCGCAGCAAAGTATCAAAAAGCCACTGATTTCCTGAAATAAACTTTGCATTATGGGACAATCCTGCACAGCTCTTTAATAAGGAGATTAATTATTCTTTCTCTGTGCAGTGGATTGGATGGACACAATATTTCATCTTTCTTTTTCTAGACTGCCAATACAAATAAAATACAGAACATTTTAGACTTCAGTGTTCAAGTACCTTAAATACTAAACTGTTTACAGCTAGTTATCCAAAAGACCTAATATAAATTTGTCTTGCTAACATCTAAGAGTCAGGAGCAGGAGGGCCCGACTTTTTTGTTATTTCTGTGCAGAATTTTGTATTTTAAAAAGAAATCTGTGGATATATGTGGAAAGATTTTGAGAGTACATGAGCTGAAAACCTAACACATAAAATATAAACCTATCTTTTATTTAAGGTTTACAATGCACATCCAATTAGGCATTTGTTTGGTAAGCAAAAGTTGGTAAGCTGTTTACTGGTAACCATTGACTTCCATTACTTTTCCTACTATGGAAGTCAATAGCCACTGGTTCCAAGATTCTTCAAATTTCATTTCTTTTCTGTTTAACAGGGAAAAAAGAGACTCCTGTTAAAACTCTTATTATTCAAATTCTTATTAGTAGTCCACAACTATGTCTTTTTAAATGTTCTTTTATTTATTTGCTTACTTATACTTAATCTTAGTATAGAGAGTTGATGATGACTAAAAATATTTTTTATATTACAGGGAGAAATGACACAACATAACAGAGCTGAATGAAAAAAATTGCATTTAATTTATTTCCTCAGCTATTCAATAAAATTTGTATATTTACTGTCGCCTCACAGCAAGAAGGTCGCTGCTTCGAGCCCCGGCTGGGCCAGTTGGCATTTCTGTGTGGAGTTTGCATGTTCTCCCCCACAGTCCAAAGACATGCGGTATAAGTGAATTGAATAAACTAAAATGGCCGTAGTGTATGTGTGTGAACGAGTGTGTATAGATGTTTCCCAGGAAGGGCATCAGCTGGAAGCTCATCCACTGTGTAAAACATATGTTGGATAAGTTGGCGGTTCATTCCGCTTATGAATAAAGGGACTAAGCAGAAGGAAAATGAATAAATGAATGAATTATATTTTTCATATCTAGCAGATCTGAGCATCTTCAATTGTTTTATGTTGAAAAACATTTTGTGAATAGGTTGAAGTGTTTAGAAAACAAATTTAGTTAAATGTTGTATTGTGCAAAAAGGAAAAAAAATGGTCTAAAGTTTGTTTGTTCTTTGTTTTTTCTCTATTAATGGGTTTTTAACAGTGTAAGTAAGACCCTTCTGTTTGTATCCATTAGTGAAACTCAACATCAGCTGCTAGTGTGTGGTTTTGTGCTGAACTATATGCTGTTAATGTTTCATATTGGACATTACAGTACTGAAAACACTGACACCTAAAGCGTTATGGGTCTAGTAATTCATTAAAAATGTCATTGAAAGTGCACTTAAAGAAAATAGATACAAACAAACAGACACAAAAACACAGCTTTTTTCCCAAACATAAAAGGTTATCTGTGATGTATTTCGAGCTGAAGCTTCACAGACATGTTTTTGGACTCTTGATGTTTGTATTACATCTTGTTAAATAGCATAATATGACCCTATTAAAATTACATTAAAAATAAAGTTTTTCTTAAATCAGTCAAATGTAAACCAGCAATTGGTTCTAAATTAGCAACCTAAGCGATAGATTATACTGTTATGTGGACACTTATTTATCAGTTATGTTTCTGGATTACCAGTGCATTTTCTGTAAAAATATTTACCTTTTTAAATAAACCCAAAAATGGCATTGATTGATTGATTGATTGATTGATTGATTGATTGATTGATTGATTGATTGATGATTGGCAGTATGTTTCAAAAGAAAAAAGTACATACTGTAAATTTTCTGCCATGACGTTATCTATTTTTGGCTTTTCATTTCAATGTATAGTGTTGCTTCCAGAGCCAGCGCTAGCACAGCAGTGAAGTAACAAAAGGAGGCAACAAAGTGAATTTGGTGAAATAATTAGCTAAATATCAATGACACGGTGGCTCAGTGATTAGAACTGTCGCCTCACAGCAAAAAGGTTGCTGGTTCGAGTCCCAGCTGGGTCAGTTGTCATTTCTGTGTGTAGTTTGGATGTTCTCCCAGTGTTTGCGTGGGTTTCCTTCAGGTGCTCCGGTTTCCCCCACAGTCCAAAGACATGCGGTACAGGTGAATATAATAAACTAAATTGGCAGTGAATGAGTGTGTATGGATGTTTCCCAGTACTGGGTTGCAGCTGGAAGGGCATCCGCTGTGTAAAACATGCTGGATAAGTTGGCAGTTCAGTCCGCTGTGGCGACCCCAGATGAATAAAGGGACTAAGCCGAAGGGAAATGAATGAATTAGCTAAATATGACCAATTATCTGCTAAACATATTGATTAACAACCTTTAGCATATTCATAAGAGCTGTATTCTTTTTGGGTCAAGAAGTTCAACAGGTTAATTTGTGCAATTTAACAATCATAATGTGACATTGTGAATCAGACTGTCCTTAACTAACATGCTGCAAACATTAAAATATATAGGAAAACTTTTATAGAAAGTACTTTGTCCTGCTTGTTTCCCATACTGTCTTCATATTTATAATACATTTTTCTTTTTTAAATTAATCAGTACTACAAACCTCAACTGAATGGTCACATTTTATGACTTTGTGACTAAATTTAGCTGCTAACATTTGCTGTAAATAATAATAATAAAAAAATGCATATGATAAATATTAAAAAGCAAAAGCAGAATAAAGTAATGCTAGTTCAAACCACACACCTATGGATTTTTGTAGCACAAATGATTTACTGTAAAAAGACAAACAATAACCATGGTATTGTGGCAGAAAAGTGGTATTTTCCACTTGAATTTTATTAGTTTATCAATTTATTAAAGAAAATAAAGCGTTATTGAAATTACTTATTATTATTACATCAGTTGTTTTGCTTCTGTATTTATACTAAATGTCATTATGCTATTTTACATATAAAACTCTATAGTTATTATGGTACATTTTTTACCACAGTAGTGAGGTGCTATGTATATCTGTGATAATCAAGACCTATAAACATATTTTTGATCATTAAAATAAATTACAATTATTTACAACATCTCAGCTTAAGTGACCATCAAACATGCATTTCTAAGAAACCACACTTGTAATATTATTAATATTTGATGTCCACGGCTACCAAATTCTATCATCTGCAGAATGGGGCATTGGTCCCGTTGTTCTCCAATGTTAGTCTGGAGCCCTGGGATCTACAGTATGTACTTTAAAATACAATTTCTGAAAGCAAAGTCTATTTATTACCAAAACGGGGGGTGGGGGGGGGGGGGGGATAAGAATAAGAATAATTATGTGACCTGTGAATTTCAGGTATGCTTCAAAATTTTCAGTCTGTGCTCCAAAAAGATTTGACACACATTTGTTTGTCTGGGTTATATTTGAGGTCCCACACTGTAAAAACTGCTGGCTACCACACAATCGTGTTAAGATTTGTGTTAAGACAATGTGAAGGAATTAAGTTAACTTATTAGTTTTTTTCAAAATGAAGTAGATTGAACATAAAACAATCAAATTGTCCTTAAAACTCAGGAATTGTGTTGTTTCAGCTCATTGTATATACAGTTGAAGTCAGAATGATTTAATTATATTTAATTAAATATTTTTTCTTTATATTCCTTTTATATTCTTTTTAACGGAAAGAAGATTTTTTTCCAACACATTTCTAAACATAACAGTTTTAATAACTCATTTCTAATAACTGATTTTTGTTATGGTATTTTTCAAGTAACTAGTATTCAGCTTAAAGTGCAGTTTAAAGGCTTAACTAGGTTAATTAGGTTAACTAGGCATGTTAGGGTAATTAGGCAAGTCATCGTATAACGATGGTTTGTTCTGTAGACAATCGGAAAAAAAATATTGCTTAATAAAATTGACCTTAAAATGTTTATTTAAAAAAAAAAATACTGCTTTTATTCTTGCCGAAATAAAACAAATAAGACTTTATCTAGAAGGAAAAATGTTATAGGCAATACTGTGAAAAATTCCTTGCTCTGTTAAACGTCATTTGGAAAACAAATTGAAAAAGAAAAAGAAAAATCTTGAAAGAAAAATTTTGACTTAAAAAAAACAGCAAATGTAATTTTTTAAGTGCGGCACTAAACAAAAAAAGTTCATCTAAAGCTCTGTTCATGTGTTTTTTTGCTAGAAAGTGCAAATTTCACACCAAAATGAATTTCAAACCAGAACTGTGTAAATAGCTCATAATATTTAGGGCTGACAGTCATTATTTTGCAAAGACTCTGAAAGAAAGCAAATCATTTCACTGTCTGTCTGCTGAAAAGAAATTTCAGGCCCTGTTTTGTACCCTATTCATTGAAAGTGGCATTTCATAAATGATTGGAATAAATGTCATGCTGTTTATCTCTGCTGCCCAAAAATCTGAAAGAGCTGCATGCTTTACTTGTAGCGATGTAGCAATTTCCACTCCCGCTGTGAGCACAGATGCACCCCCCCTCCCCCTCCCTCCCACCCGTTCTCTTTCTCTCTCTCTCTCTCTCTCTCACTCCTCCTCCTCCCTCTCTCTCTACAACATTGCCATCTCTTTTCCTCCTCCCTTATTTTCCTTCTCTCCCTTGATCATTCTCATCCTCTTGTTTTCTTTTGCGTAAAATGTCTTTCTTTATTTGTCTTCCATGCCTTTTTTTTATTTCCATAGATAGGCAGAGCTGAAGGGATTCTAGCCATTCTCTCAATATCTTCTTTTCATGCTGTCTTCACTCCTTCAAAGCGCAAAATCTTCTGCCACTTCTCTCACGGGGGGACGAATCATCTTCTATTTCTTTTCTTTTTTTTCTTCTTCATTTATTCCGTGATTCCGGCCGCAGCTTGTGCTTTATTTCAGCATCTGCGTTTCAGAAGGGATTTTCCATTTTAAACTGGAGTCATGTTCTATTTCCAGCTGGTGATCATGGCAGGGACAGTTCTCCTGGCGTACTACTTTGAGTACACGGACACATTCCCGGTGCACATTCAAGGATTCTTCTGCTACGATAAAACCTTCTCCAAGCCGTATCCAGGACCTGAAGATGACAGCAAAGCTCCTCCGGTGCTGGTGTATTCGCTGGTCACCGCCATTCCCACCGTCACCGTAAGAGTTTCACTGCCATTCATAAACTCACACTTCTCTGAGGTGCCGCACGTGTGTGTGTGTGTGTGTGTGTGTGTGTGTGTGTGTGTGTGTG
>CAIGQW010055671.1:2214398-2247685 GCA_903798125.1 Danio choprae | reverse complement strand
GTGTGTGTGTGTGTGTGTGTGTGTGTGTGTGTGTGTGTGTCAGTGTGTGGGAGCGATAATGAGTGTGTTTCACTGTGAATGTGTGTCAGCATGATCGTTAGAAGCTGATGTTTTACTAACTTCTCCAGCCTGTTTGCCATTTGTCTGGCAAATATAATGGCAATGAGAAGAATTGCTTTTAAAGGAATTTCGGTGTCTAATAAAATGTGAAGATATTGAGAACTGAGAGCTGTTTTATGTAGCATTATGTTTGCTTTTTAATCTGATTAGGATCTATATAAGGTATAAATGAGCTATGTTATGTAAAAAAAGAATAAATTAGGCTAGTTAAAATTGATTTAGCTGATAATTGACTTTTCTTTAAGATAAGGATTATTTATTTAGAATAAAGTTAGTTTTGGGCAGATTGGATTTGGTTTGGTTGGACATCGTGCACAGACAGGTTCAGCTTAATGTTGTGTCAGTAACAGACCAGAAGTACTACTCTTAAATTAGTTATGTTTATGTGTGCACGTGTATGTGTGTGTTTGTGGCACACAATATAAGGACACAGATATGTATAATGATTTGGGTATTACACAGGTATTACAAGGAGATGAATTATGAGGACATTGCTGATGTCCCTATTTTTTCTATTTTTCTAAGCTTATAAATCATACAGAAAGAGGTTATTTTTTCAGAAAGTAAAACTACACACAGTTTTCTGCAACCCAGGCTTATTCTGAAAATGTACCCCTATATACATTTCTGGAGAGCACCAAATATACCCCAGGAGGTACTGTTCTCGCGTAAATCCACCAGAGGCCGCTGTCGACTGACTGAATGACTGACCCACCCTCCTCCTTCCCTGAACCCAACCAATAGTGTTTTCATAAGCACCGATTGACCTTCCCACCCACTTCCCTAAGCCCAACCGTCCAAAAACCAAAAGCAATCCAGAAAAAGAAAACCCCTCACCTGATTTTTACCATGTTTTCAGATTAAACCACAATCTCACCCTGTTATTTACGTGTTTATTTTATTTTTTTGGCATCTGTTTTTGTCTTACCCGCTTTCTGGAACCGTACATGGCGAGCCACTGGACAAACTGGTAACAGCGGGAAAGCCGTCAATACAGAGGTAATCGGTCAGCTGGTAAGCGCGAAAAGGAACAGCGTTATACCACCCCATAGCGTTCATTTTAAAGACAAAATGCAGGCATACGTACTTCTAGCTACATAATTTGCTATCTCCAGAAATGTATATAGGGCTACGTTTTCAGAATGAGAAAAGCTACATTTTCCACCTGCTCTGTCTCTATAGTTTGTATGTCAAGGTTGAGACATCATGCCATTATTATTTAGGTCAGACCAAACATAAGTGACATTAACAAGGTCAGATATCTACAGTGTGATGCAGTGTAATGAATGTAAGCTGGATCAGGTCAGTGCTAGAGTCTCGATTCAGCTAGCAAGGAAAAAAAAAACACAGATTTCCCAACAGTATCAAATGATTCGTTATCAGGGGGAGGGTGAATTAATGTCTTGTCTCACCCAACATCACAGAAAAACAGATGGCGAGATAACACAGCATTAGACATCAGAGGGGCTTTCTTTACTTTTGAATATTTTTACACATGCTACACACACACACACACACACACACACACACACACACACACACACACACACACACACACACACACACACACACACACACACACACAGACATACTTGTTTCTCATCTGTGCAAATGAGAGCAGAAGGTGATATAATCTCTCCGTCTTTTCTTCCTTTACGTGGAGATGACAGCAGTGTGCAGAGACACACCTGAGGCTCCTGAGAGTCACCTGAGCTTTCATCTGGGCGAAGATGTGTGCTTTTCTTCTCTGTGGGTTTCTGTGAAAACAATACAATGTTATTTTAGCGATTTGTCTTCTGCTATGTGCATTTTGTGGTATAGAGTTATATATAGACATAGAGATACCCTGTAGATGTTTGGCATATAGAGTGTGTGGGCTTTTATTTTAACTGTTTTTTTTGAGTGCCCTTTAGGGCTGCTGTGTACTAGCATCCAAAAATGATGGCTAGGTTGTTAAACCAAAATATTCCGGTTTTTAGTATCATTAGTACCATTATTAATGTAATTGTCGCTCACCGTGGAGGGATTCGCTCCTGCAAATATGTCTGAATATGTCACTTGCAAGTATTTTAGGCCACTGTGCACACTTCTTGATGATCTCAAATTTCTCTCACACCATCCTCTTATCGCGGAAATCCACCAGAGGGCCCAATATACACTTCAGCCAATCAGGCCACCTTGCTGTTGACTGACTGACCGACTGACCCACCCATCCTCTTCCCTAAACCTAACCGATAGAGTTTTCAAAAGCAATCTAGAAAAAGAAAAGTGATTTCACCACGTTTTCAGCCTGTTGTTTATTTATTGCTTTTTTACCTGGTTTTTGGAACAGTTCTTCACCAAGCTCGAACCCACTCATATCATTCAACTCCGCTCCACATCCTAAGTCTGCCGACATAGGCTGTGAGTTACTGGGAAAACTGGTAACACCGGAAAAGCCGTCCATATGGAGGTAAGCGGTCAGCTGGTAGCACTAAAAGGAACAGAAGCCATCAGCGGCATCATAGCGCCCCGAAGTGTTTGTTTTAAAGACGAAATGCGGCCATACGTACCTCTGGCTACATAATTCGCGTTCTCCAGAAATGTAGACAGGGGTACGTATCCACAATGAGCCTGTGTTGGAAATTGCAGCCAGCCTCTTTATGTTCCTTCTTGACTTGAATTGTTTACTTGCTGCGTCACTTTACTATGTGACACTCGTGCTCTGATTTGTTTCTGAATAACCGCTGAGATTGCTTTCTTCAGCCGACGGCAATTTTACATGCTCAATGAGCTCCGAAGTTAACCGAACAAGAGGTGATGTGTGGAACACACCAAACCAAGTCCAATGGCCGACCGTCGGCTTTGTCAATCAGCCAAACAGCACAGTCCAAGAATACACTCAGTAGTGCTCAAAATCCAAGTTGGAAATGCTGATATTGTCACTTTTTTCCAGTGACGACTGTTACTAAAGCAAGCAGACAGAATGTTCATGTTGTACCAATTATTGAACACACATAGTCAAACACGCAGCATTTCAAAATATTCTTCATTTGAACACTATTGCTTGACACATGCTCTCTAGAAAGATTCATCCTTTTCAGGTGTGCACGTACTTTCTATAGTAGTTATGAGTGACTGAAATGTCTTTGTACTTGTTTATAATAAAGATGTGATGATAATTACCTCACAAAAGTGCTCATCAATGCAAATGTACATTGTTTTTGCTGTCTTCAGTAGTTTGTTGTTGTTCTTGTTACATTTCCTCCATGCCTTTTTCGACCGTAGAACAATAATTTAAACACCTTGCGGACAAATTAGGAAGTGCACAATGGTTAAAAGCGTTGCAAATTGTTCTCATGCATAACAAAACAGGCTGTATGTGCTTACTGTGCATAAAGCCTAAAGTATATTTCGTTTTTTTTATAAGGATGCTCTATTGTAAGCATTCTGTATATTTTGTCACCAGAATAATATGCACGTACTTTATTTGACCAACCTATTTTTTGTAACTGTATATGCACAGCTCACACATTGTACTTTCTCTGAGAAGGGAAAGGCACAGTAAACACTTTCTAGTGTGCATGTGTGGAGCGCCTGTGTTTGTGCACGCTATCAAATGGAGTATTCTTTGAAAGGCTAACGTATGCATAAAAAGTTAAGCATACTTTGGGCTTCAGAATGGGTGAAGAGGATGTACGGATGTACAGTATTTGCAGATATAATTTACAAATGTAAGTACATTCAGATATGGTGCTTACATTGTTAAAATATGCACAAAAGTGCATCAAGTACACAACAAGTGCACAGTAAAAGTGTTAAACAGTGTTAAAGATGCTTTAATGTACAATGCTACCTCTTTCTCTTGTTTAATAATCTATTTTATGTAATATATTGACACATAACAATTAAAAATGAAAAATGCTATGCCTTTTTAAGCTTACAGGGCATATTTCATAAAACTTGCATGTCGTATTTCACTTATAATGGAGCCATTTGAATTTGTTTTCACATGCCGACATAATTTTCAACAAGAAATGCTTCTTTTTCTTCTTGCACAATGTGATGTGGATTTTTGCTTTTGGTTTTGAAGTGAAATCTGACCTGGACATCTTCTTTCTGTTCTCCCACAGATGAGTGTATCTTTGCAGCAATGCTCTCTTTGTGTGTAACTGCCTTCATCTCTTTGTCTTGAGGATAGTGAGCGTTTGCATCTGCCCTGTGCCAGCGTGCATGTGTATGTGTGTGTGGTTGTGCACGTGTGTGAATATGTGGGTTCTTGGAGTGTGTGTGGGCGGATGGAGGATTCTATCTTTTGCTGAGAGTAGAATCTGGAAGCAGCGATAGTGAAAATGAGAAACTCTCTGATCAGTTCTAGTGCATTAAACGGGGCTGCTTTTTGCAGCTGTAAACACGTGTTTGAACCCCGCTGAAGGGCTTAATTATTGAGACATGCTGATCTCCACATCTGAAGATGTCAAGTGGCCCTCTAATTCGCAGCAGTCGCAGACGTTTGTGTTCCCTAATGAGTGAAGTGCCACTGAGTGCTGGATCAGGGTCAGGTACTTTTTAGTTTGGCTCGTTTAAGGGATGATAACTATTTTAAGGGATGAAATTAAAATTCTGTCTTCGTTTACTCACCCTGCATGTCATTTTTGTCAAATAAAACAGTTTTGGAGAATGTTAGTGACCAACGAGTTGACTTGGATTCAGTGGACAAAGAATACAGTAGACATTCGTGGAAACTAAGACAACTTTGGTCACTAACATTTAGGAAACTTCTGTATACATTTTTTATTACTCTAATTGTAACAAAGGCCAGCTAGTGAAATGCTGTGCAGGTAAACCTTACTCTTCTGACCTCTAAAAGTGCTCTAGCGACAGACACTAGAGGCCATAGTCTTTAGCCTCTTTGTTAAAGCAATCTACTCCTATAAAAATAATCGACAGTTCGATCCCAGCTCAGAATGGGATGGGTGCAGTAGGACCAGTGGGTGACGTGGGGGCTTGTCTAGGATGGGAGTGAGGTTTAGAGGGGTGAGGCCAGCTGGTGAAGTGTTGTGAAGGTAAACCTCACTCCTTTGACCTCTAAAGGTGCTCTAGCAACAGACACTAGAAGCCATGGTCTTAGGCCTGCTTGTTAGAGCAACCGGCTCCCATACAAAGATTCGGCAGTTCAATCCCAGCTCAGAACGGGATGGGTACAGTAGGACCGGTGGGTTACACAATTCTAAAACTTTCATGCTGGTTCCTTCTCGTATTATTATGTTTTTACTAATCTGATCAGCTGAGATTATTATAATTTCTACCCAGTATTGCATTCAAATGCGTCTCTTGTGACCACTTATGTTTAGATTTTGTTGGGACCCTTTCCAGTAACCATTTTCTGTATTTAATGGACATCTAATATATGTCTGAATGGTTGTCTTGGCTACAACAAGCCTAAATTTGGGCTGTGAGTGAAAATCTAATAGATTTCTAACAACAGACCAATAATAGACATCAATAGACAATATTGAATGACACGATATGCAAAGTGTGTGTTATCTGTCTATATGATGACTAGTCTTTTTTTGGACTGTTGTTAGACGTCTATTAGATTTTCACTCACAGCACAAACATTTGGCCTTGTTTTAGCCAAGATGTCTATGTTTGGACTTCTATGAAATCTTTATTAAACACAAAGTTGCTTGGTTTGTTCCCTCTTAGTTCCCTCTTATTCAATGTGATGCTTGAATAGTGTTGAATGAATTTCTCATAACGCATCCCATAATGGTCATGTGTTAGTTCAGTAGAATGCAGTGATGGATGAAGAACACAAATCAAGCACTTGATATATGTACTTACGTGTGTTCCATCACTTACTATAGTAATTACGAATTATGCATAATTTCATGTAACTAACCCTGAAACTAACCCACAGTCTAACCCCAACCATATAGTAAGTACATGTAATTAATAATATTACTCAGTAGTTAAATAAATAATGACACTGTAACTACGTCACCTTAAAATAAAGTGTATTGGTTTGACAAAATGTACGTCTAAACCAGTGTTTCCCAACCCTGTTTCTGAAGGCACACCAACAGTACACATTTTCAACCTCTTCCTAGTCAAAGACACTTGAAACAACTCAGGAAATATCAGAACATCAGAAGAGACTCAAAAACCTGAAGTTAATGGGTCAGATAAGGGAGACATTCAAAATATGTACTGTTGGTGTGCCTCCAGGAACAGGATTGGGAAACACTGGCCTAAACTATGAAAGCAATCTGATGTAATGTGTTTTCAATTACCCTTGGAAGTGGTCTTAAACTTTTAAGAACCCATTTACACTTGTATTTGGTGTCCTCCACTTGTGAATAAAACATGTTGGTACCAGGTGTAAAAAGGCTCTATGAAACAGATGAAGTCTTAATTCTTGTCCTAATAAAATCTTTATGTATTATCATATAAAGCATGTTAAAAGGTGTAATCTGACCAAAGAGAGGTCAGCTTTACTCATGTGACCTGCATAAACACATTTTGGCACACTTTGTGACTTGTTAACAGGGATAGTTCACCAAAAAATACAAATTCTGTCACCATTTACTTGTAATTCACTTGTTTCAAAACTGCTTTGGAAAATGTTGGGAACTGGTAACCTTTCACTTCTATAGTATTTGTTTTTCCTACTATGGATGTCAATGGTTTCCAACATTCTTCAGAATATCTTCTTTCGTTTTCAACAGAAGAAAGAAACTTGTAAAGGTTTGTAACCACTTGAGAGTAAGAAAGTAACAAATTAAGTCATTTTTTCAGCAATGAAAAGTGAATGATCTGGTCTGAAAACACCCTAAAAACACATGTAAGATAAAAAAATAAAAATAGGTCTAAGATTAAGTGAGCTAGAAAGGAAATTGGTAAATGCTAGACTCGAATCAATGGACCAGTTATGACTATTGATTGTGAAGGCATCAAGTATTATATAAATCCAGAAGAGGTGGTGTAAAAAAGCGTCCTTGCAAACCGTCACAAACCCACACCATAACCAAAAACATTAATAGAACAAAATTTAGCAGAAGTTACATAAGAAGTTGTTGCTGTGAAGATCCATTTGAAACCCACTTTTTACTTAAGGAAATATGGACAAAATCTCATTGCAAAAACATGACTCTAGCTAAAAAATTTTGCCCTGAATCGACAAAAACATATTTATGCATAGAATAAACAGCAAAAGCAGTTAGAAATGGAAATATTTGATTACTTTTCTGACACAAATAATAATTACTGGGGATTTTCATGCATTTATTTCCACAATACTGTGACCTCAAAGCATTTTACCATGATTTGTAAGCCAGTTTGTTAGCATCACTCATCTGACATTTCACACATGCCTGTGTAATAAAATATAATCAGAACCACTGTAATCTTTTGGAGGAAACTGAACATGCTTTTAGTGCCACTCACTGGACTTTTCAAACCCACCAAAGTGGTCTCTTTTATTGATTCAAAAATCATTTCTACAGTACTATGTATTGGTTGCATTTGGTATTCTGATTGCGGGCAACATGGTGACTCAGTGGTAAGCATTGTCGCCTCACAGCAAGAAGGTTGCTGGTTTGAGTCCCGGCTAGGTCAGTCCAAAGACATGCGCTATAGGTGAACTGGATGAACTAAATTGGCCGTAGTGTATGTGTGTGAATAAAAGTTTATGGGTGTTTCCCAGTACTTAGTTGCAGTTTGAAGGGCATCTGCTGTGTAAAATGTGCTGGATAAGTTGACGCTTCATTCTGCTGTGGCGACCCCTGAGAAATAAAGGGATTAAGCCGAAGGAAAATTAATATTCTGATTGCATATTAAATTTCCATCCATTTGGATCCAACATAATTGAACTAATAAACTTTGTGTTTGATATTTGTTAGTTAAACATAGATGAAACAAACAAGAACAAGATTTGTGTGACAATATCAACAAATCCAATATGTTTTAAATGCTTCTTATTTATTTTAAACACAATTTTGCCCCTGAATATTAAGTAAACCAATCTCATAGAATTCGATCTGGCTTTTCCTTCAGCTCGATATATTTATACCAGATTTATCCTTTTTAACTGATTAAGTCTAATAGTATTCGATTTTAATAGAATTTTTTAATAAAATGCAACACGGTCTCATTGTGAAAACGTACCCCCGTATATCTGGAGTGCGTGAATTGTGTAGCCAGAGGTACATATGGCTGCATTTTGTCTTTAACCTAAACGTTACGGAGCAGTATGACATCGCGATGGCTTCTGTTTCTTTTCGCGCTCGCAGTTGACCGCTTACCTCCAGTGGCTCAGTGCGTACGTCGGTGAACTTGAGACAGGGGGGGAAATTGGTCGATCGGTTGGTCAGTCAGTTGACAGCGGCCTCTGGTGGATTTATGCTAGAACAGCAGGCTCGAATGGCACTCGCGAGAGAAATTTGAGATCTGAAAAAGCGTAAAGTGGCCTCTGGCGGATTCATGAAAACAAAAACTGCAGAAAACGTAGCTCCTGGTACGTATTTCGTGCTCTCCAGAAATGGATGCAGGGGTACGTATCAAAAATGAGCCTGGGTTGATGAAATCAGAAGGTTACAAACAGTTAATCATAAACTTATAATTATTTTGAGTGTACTCAGAGTTTGTAATCTGTGTGTAAAATTAATTGTGTGATCCTTGGAACCAGTAAGAGCAAGCAGGTTTGGAACAAGTTGAGTAAACAATGACAGAATTTTTTTATTTTTATCACTTTTTATAAACTGGTGTTTTAATGAAGTGTACAAATGCGGACAAAAACACCTTAAGTTATTCATGCTGCTTTTCGTTTTTGGCCATGTGTTTTTTGTGGTAAATGTGTGAGCTCAAGTGTATTCTGTGTCTTTGATCTGATTTGAGCTCTGGCCCAGCAGAGACGTACAGCGCCATCCATTCAGAGGCTGCAGCTGCCTGATGTCACATTTCTGTATTTATGATAGATGTTTGGGGACTCTGTGTTCATATATCCCAGCAATGTGGTCTTGCTGTAAGTGTGTTCTGTGACCTCATTCTGTTTATCTGAAAGTGCTCACATGATACCTTAGAGAAAGAGAGAGAGATGAAACAGGCCAAATCAAACTAGAAGCGATGTTTTATATATATATATATATATAGTAGAACGCTGCGTACAATCACAATTATACAAACTGTGTATAATTGGTATACACAGGTACTGCTTGACAAATCGAATTCGAGGACAGAAACTAATTGTAGTATAAAACTAACTAATTGCGGCTGGTTGCCAGAGCTTTAAAGTAAAAAACAACATTTTAGATTTTACAGATGGATCCAAAAAGTACAGTAAAACAAATAAAGATTTTAATTGACTGCTAATGTTATTGCACATAGATTATCTTTAAAACAAAACTAAAATAGGTTTCTAATAGTGCTATCAGGGACACAGTTTTACCTCCACAAAATCTTAAAGTGCCTATTAATCTGCAAGCACAAAGTATGCTTGATTTTTATACTCCTGTTACGAATATATAGCTTGTTAGACTCAATGATTTCCCAAATTTGTCACAGCCAACCAAATTATTGATGAAATCACAGTGTGAGCAGGGCTTAAAGCTGCAGCCTTTCAACCACTCTCAGTGTCCAAAACTCTCTTACCCGTTTTCATTCACTGCTTCAAGTGAACTATATTAGAGGAGTAATTTTTTTAGGGGCGATTCAGAAGCCCTCGGTTTGTCCTGTATTGTCTTTACTTGTGTGGAGCTGTTACGTTGATTATCGTCTAACATATTATATTCTTTGTTTTCGGTTTTACTAAATAAAGTATGTCCACTTCAACTGAAACCCTCTGATGTTCTTCCCTTGGCTGCACTGTGACAATAATAGGTTTTAAGGGTGCTACATCAATCCTAAAAATATCCACTTTGCCTCTCTAATATGTGTTGAGCAGGGAGGAGAACTGGGAATGCATATTGACAGAGAATGAGGAGTAAAGAGAATGGATAAAGGCGCACATGCACCTAAAGATGATATTCTCATTCAGATTCTTGTCATCCGCACTCAGCTCTTGTAAGTGTACACAAATGCCCAGAGGATGCGTTTAACCTCTCTCTGCGGAGACGATCCTCAGCCTAATCTTAGTAAGCCTTAGATTAAGGCATCAGCTTTTGTTTAACACTCCTACTCAGCCTCGGGAACACTGGGAGTTGGCCATGTGGGCATGAAATGAGAGATGTGCTCGAGTAAAGAGAGAAGCAGGGCTGTTTGTGGATGGAAATATGAAAAATGGAGGAAATTAATGTCCTTTCACGTGGCTTGTTTTTGGACACACACAGCTCAACACATGTATCTTGCACTGCTGTGACCTTCACTTGAAAAGCATGGCAGATAGAATCACGGAAGAGCAATTCTACAAGGTTGCTAGGAAGCAAGAAAGCAGGAAGTGTGCAGTTTTAGACAGTCAAAATATGCATGATGTCCATTTTTATTGTAAATTCAGATACTTAACAGCGATAAATGTTTGCAAAGAACAAAAGCTAAATTGATATAGTCATTTTAAAATAAAATTTGATGTTTAAACATTTGAACGTTAAAAATAAGAAATGATACTTGATTAATTGTACTATGATTATTAATAAATGATAAGGTTTTTAATAATAAATAATAACAAATTAATTTGCATCTGAACTCATATTAAGAGAAAAAATGTCACAACAATTCAGTTGTCAGAATTGTCACTACAATTCAAAGATGTTTTTTTAAAATAAATTAATACTAATACTAGTTTGGCAAAACTGTAATAAATTGATCAAACGAGTGAGAATAAATACATTTATAATGTTACAAGATTTAAATTTGTTTTGACATTTATATTAACCCAACAATACCCAACAATAATATATGACAACAGTGTTGGGGGTAACGCAATACAAGTAGCTCAAGTTACGTAATAATATTACTTTTCTAAGTAACGAGTAAAGTAATGCATTGCTTTAAAAAAGGAAGTAATAATATTTGAGGTTTGTTTTTTTTATGTACTTGGAGTTACTTTTTATTTTAATTAATTAGCTTTTAAAAAATAAATTGCTGAATTAAAATGAACGGAGTCACATTAAACCCCACACTCAATGAGAGAATGCGGGAACCAAGATGGCAGAGCCTTACATTTCACTATGATGGAAGTATTCTCATTATTCTGAACACATGAAAGAAAAGGAAAATTGGATTGTCACAATGGACAGAGATTTGACATAACTAATAAGACAAAAGTAGCAAACACATTGCTTTAAACTGTCAGGGAAGATAACATTATTCATTCAGTCATTCATTTTCCTTCGGCTTAGTCGCTTTATTCATCAGGGGTCGCCACAGTGGATTGAACCGCCAACCGCCTTATCCAGCATATGTTTTACACAGCGGATGCCCTTCCAGCTGCAACCCAGTACTGGGAAACATCTATACACACTCATTCACACACATACGCTATGGCCAATTTAGTATTCAATTCACCTATAGCGCATGTCTTTGGACTGTGGGGGAAATCAGAGCACCCGGAGGAAACCCACACAAACACGGGGAGAACATGCAAACTCCACACAGAAATGCCAACTGACAAGCCGGGACTCAAACCAGCGACCTTCTTGTTGTGAGACGATCATGCTACCCACTGAGCCACTGTGTTGCCCCAAGATAACATTATTCTACATTCATATTTTTTACTTGATTAACTGTTTTTCTTTTTAAAGGTAAATGAAGGTTATACAGTTTGTTCCTAATTGCAGTGCTTCTCTATTTAAAATAATAATAATAATAATAATAAAAAAGGCCTCACAGTGGCGCAGTGGGTAGCACGTTCGCCTCACAGCAAGAAGGTCGCTGGTTCGAGCCTCGCCAGTTGGCGTTTCTGTGTGGAGTTTGCATGTTCTCCTCGTGTTGGCGTGGGTTTCCTCCGGGTGCTCCGGTTTCCCCCACAAGTCCAAAGACATGCGGTACAGGTGAATTGGGTAAGCTAAATTGTCCGTAGTGTATGAGTGTGAATGGGTGTGTATGGATGTTTCCCAGAGATGGGTTGCAGCTGGAAGGGCATCCGCTGCGTAAAACATATGCTGGATAAGTTGGCGGTTCATTCCGCTGTGGTGACCCCAGATTAATAAAGGGACTAAGCCGAAATGAAAATGAATGAATGAATGAATAATAAAAAAAAAACATGAAAGTTCTGAAAGAGATCAAGCCTCAGCAAATGTAAGGAAAAGTAACTCAGAAGTAACGTAATGCACTACTTAACATAAAAAGTAACTAAGTAGCGCAACTAGTTACTTTTGGGTGAGTAACTCAATACTGTAATGCATTACTTTCAAAAGTAACTTTCCCCAACACTGTATGACAATAATAATAGTAATAACAACATGGTTTTTAGCCTGAAAAATCAACATATTATCAACAAAAATCAACATATTATTTTGGTGTGGATGATGTGACAAAGAAGACTGGAGAATTGATGCCGATGCTGAACAATCCAATATTCCTCATCAGAGGAGTTAATTACATTTTCATTCATTCATTCATTTTCTTTTCGGCCCCTTTATTAATCTGGGGTCGCCACAGCGGAATGAACCACCATTAATTACATTTTGAAATGCGTTAAAATATAGAAAGCATGTTTTAAATCCTATTAATGTTTTCAAAAACTTGCACTTCGAAATCCATTATTAAAGTTTGCATTTCGGGTCCTCAAACACTGTTGTCATGGAAACAACATAGGCTCATTCTGAAAACGTAGCCCTATATGCATTTCTGGAGATCGCGAATTATGTAGCCAGAGGTACTTATGGCTGCATTTCGTCTTTAAAACGAACGCTACGGGGCCGTATGATGCCATTCCTTTTTGTGCTTACCAGCTGATCGCTTACCTCCATATGGACAGCTTTCCCTCTGTTACCAGTTTGTCCAGTAGCTCGCCATGTAAGTCAGCGGACTTGAGACGCAGAGAGGAGTTGACCACGACAACAGGGTTCGAGTCTGGTGTAGAACGGTTCCTGAAAGCAGGTAAGACAAAAACAGAAGCCAAAAATTAAAATAAACAAGTAAATAACAGGGTGAGAATGTGGTAAAATCTGAAAACATGGTAAAAGTCAGGTGAGGGCTTTTCTGGATTGCTTTTGAAAAAGCAATGGATTGAACTCTCACATGGTCGCCCACTGAAGCTATGCAGGGCTGCGCCCGATCAGTACCTGGATGGGAGACCACATAGGAAAGCTAGGTTGCTGCCTGGATTGCTTTTTGATTGCGTTGGGTTTAGGGAAGTGGGAGAGTAGGTCAGTTGGTGCTTTTGAAAACACTATCGGTTGGGTTTAGGGAAGGATCTTTCAGTCAGTCGACAGTCAGACGACAGCGGCCTCTGGTGGATTTATGCGAGAACAGCAGGTGCGAATGGCACTAGTGAGAGAAATTTGAGATCTGAATACTTTTTCAGAATGAGCCTGGGTTGCATGGAAATGAATCAGCATCTGTTCATATTTTTACTAGTATTTGCTAGTATCATATTTTACTAGTATCTGTTTTGTTCTGAAGCACTGCCTTTGTTGTCACAGGACATGATAATCACTAATTGTGGACGTTTTTGTGTGTGTGTGTGCATTCTTGCCATGCCATCAGCCAATCAATGCTCTCATGATGTCATTTTCCTGCAGCTGCAAACTGATTAGTCACTTGGCATTCAAAACTCTGAACAACCTGCAGATCTCGGTGCCCAGAATCTGGCAGATTTCAAATCGTCTTCTTCCAAGTAGTCTTGTGCCAGCAGAGCAGCTTTCATTGAGACTGAAAAAAAACCGCATACATTTAGCTCTCTCTAGAAATTTTAGACCCGCCGTCACGGAGGAAAACCATCAAGCAAGTTATTACTTTTTGATGAATGATTACAAAGGCTAACATTTGTTTTTTCCTTGCTGTATAATGCGCACTGATGAATCCTCCACAAAGATGTTTCAGGAAAGTAAACGGGGTCAAATTTGATTTCACGTTGACTTTAAAGAAGGGAATAAAGTATGAAGACATGGCAGTGAGAGAGAAGAAGAAGAACCAGTTGTGGGTAGAGAGAGAGAGAGATAGAGGGATGATGCTAACCCACTTTCCCTATATGGTACTTGGAGAGATGCCCGCAGAAAGACAGAAGGACAAAATCCCACAAATCAGGAATGACAGAGTGTGAAACCCATAAAAAAAGGGGGCAAGAGAAAAGAACGGCTAGATGAAAGAAATATAAGATGGCAGTGTGCATTATGGACGGAAAAGATCAACGCACTGCTATCTCAGTTTGATGTGTTCAAATGCTGGCTAAAGATTATTCCGACAGCATGTGGAAATGAATGCGAAGTGTGATGCGGTGCAGTCTATTTGGGATCTGTATTGGATTAGCAGGAGCATGAGGGCTTCAGCTGTCATACTGATGCCATGGTAACACGGTGACAACAGAACAGGGTGTATTTGCCTGTATCTGCAAGCATGTCACCTGGAAAGATGCTAAGCAAGCTGTCAGTCTCAGGGAAAGCTGAACAAACCATTTGGGTATGCTTGGGTGGACACGTAAAGGAATAAATGCTAATGGTCTAACCCGATTCAATTCATTATGCTAAGCTAAGCTAAAAGTGACCCTGTCAAAACAAGAAATCAAGAAAGTTAACTGTTTAAGTCTCTTTTTTTTTAAAGGTGGAGTGTTCCTTTAAGTTCTTTATTAGTATCTATGGTTCCATAGATACAACACTTGGCAACACTTTAGTGTGTACTAATTGTCACTATTAACTACTGGGTTATACCACACTGACTTATAAAGAACATATTCTGCATGGTCTAATACACAATGCCTAAACATAAGTATCTTAATAACTATTAAGCAGCAAATTGGGAGTTTATTGAGCTTAAAGTTATAGATAATGGTTTGTTAATAGCATGAATTGCACTTTAAAATAAAGCATGACCTAAAACTTAATTCAGAAACTGTTCAATCTCATCCCAGGCACAGGATGTCAACATGGCGTCAGATTGATGTTGTACCCCAACGTTGTGGGATGTTGCATTTTGGGTGGAAATGAAAATCGGGTTGACGTCAGAACCCAATGCCAGACCGACGTCAGTGTCCAGCGTCGGACAGACGTTAAATTTTGGTCACTTTCCAACGCAACCTAAAAACAACCAAAGATCAACATCTAATGATGTTACAGCTTGACATTGTGTGGACGTTACCACTATGATGTCTAACAGACGTTGGATTTTGGTTGCCATGGCTGACGAATAAATGTCAGTATTTGACGTTGGTTTCAGATGTTGGCTCGACGCTAGATTTTTGGTCACTATCCAACACAACCTAAAATCAACCAATTATTAACGTAATTTGACATTCTTATTGGACATCAAAATAACGTTGTCCTTAGACGCTGGCTAGACATTGAATTTTGGTCACCTGATATCACGAATTAAATCTAACCTAATATTAACGTCTTATGACGTTGCGTGCCTGTTGGGGTATTTCTCTAATTCAGACGTGCCTCCAGAGATGTGCAGTTGCGTGATTCTGCAATTCTCGCTCATTTACATGCAATTTTCATCATTCTGTTTATTTGCTAAGACGTGTGGTTATGTTTACCTCGTTTTTACATTATTCACTGCATTTACAGGTCACTGCTTGCATCAAATGTCAAACACATGTCCATGGATAGGTATTCTGAATCATAATGAACACCGCATCAGTTTCTTTGCACTGTATCTGGAGAAGTTTATACAGCTGAAGCTGTGATTTTTATTGACTATTCGGAAAAGGATCAACATTTTAAGAATAATGTAATGTAATTCATTCATGGAGTTTTGATCATACACACTTTGATTAGAGCGGTAATAATCCGATTATGTGTTTATATGCATGGTTATTGCGTTTAAAAATCAGAGTACACAACATATTGCACCCATTTGATCGAAGTGTTGTGTTTACATGAGGTAATGTTTCATGGCAATATTCAAATTCCCATTATAATCACATTGTGAGGGTGCATGTACTGTAAACATAGTGTCTAAATGACAGAACACAGACACAGAGACTCAGTTACACAATGGTACAAAAACCTTGTAATAAACTGCCAGTAGATTTTCTGTTATTTTACAGACTTATTTCTCTGTATATGATCTCTTATACATTATATTACTTCAAACTACTAATATGTCAATAAAAGTCTATTTGTTGAACTGTAGAGTTGAATTTTCAACGACAAAAGTCGACAGAGCAGAGATCAACGTCCCATAATGCAATTCACAACCGTAAATAAATGGAAAACACTTGTGAATCACAAAATACGTAAAGTATTAATTACTTGATTTTTTTTTTTACAGTGTAGCTACTGCCTTTTAGTAAATCTTAGCAGGTTTTACCCCCCAAAGAAAGATTGAGCTGGTGCAAAATATGTTAATTTGTCCTTAGTATAATAAAGAGTAGCAGGTCTAGAAAGTAGCAAACTGTTCTCTCTAGGAATGATGAACTTGCACCTTTTTCAAACAGTACCTTTAAGGTACATGAAGTGTACAATGAATTATTAATATTGTTCTGTTTCACTATAGACTGGATGGTATATTATAAGTGCTTAGTCTACCGAGAGAATTGGTTTAGCAGAAAAGAAGTGGGCCAGTGCCTGGGGCAGTGCACTGCGGGTGAAATGTCCAGTACTGATGGTGGTATTATATCATCTGCTCCGCAAACCATGGTTATTTCTGCAGTAAAATTGACAAATCATCACTGCATGGTGTGCTTTTATGGATGGTCATCAGCATGGAGGAGTGCTGACCACCTACTTAAGAAACTGATGTGGATCTATTTTCAAAATTGAGACTAATTACTCCTTGGTTAACTGCTAATTGGTGTGCGTAATTTTAATAGGGCCATATAATACCAATTTAAAAGGCTTTTTTTTGTATGTTTAGTGTAAATGAATAAGCTAACATGATTTAATGTGGGTAAAAAACACTTTTTAATATTATTATTTTGTGTATGTGTGTTTGTTTTTTTTGAGTTTATATTATTTATCTGTGTTCATTGGTATTTGTTTATGATAGCAACATCTACTGTAACTGACGCTGTTGGGGAGGGGAAGGAAAAGGGGACATTAAAAGGATGTTAAAATGTATAAACTGATGGTACTGTTAAATTATTGAACAAAATTACTAAATTTGAATCATAAAAAAACACATTATGCTTGATTTAAACCAAATGCGAACTTGAGTATTTGCATGAGTAGATTACAAAGTCAATCCAAATGTCCGAATAGAGGCAAAACTTTAAAAATGTGCATAAGACGAAAAACCTGTGAGTATTCTAAATCGTGTGATACTACAGTATGCATGTGTGCTTCCCATTTGGTGTAAATCCAGCATTATTTTTCACACACTGACTGTACAATATTGCAGAAACCTTACTCCTAGTCTTTCTCAGACTCTCTGATTTCAGGTTTCTACAGTATAAAGCCCCTTCTTCTGAAAACTGCTCTAATTGGCCAGCTAACTCTGCATTGTGACCTCAAGCATTTGTCAGAAAATAACACTCTGTACCAAAATCATAAGTTTTGGCTTTCAAGGCTTCTTAAGCAATTGTAAACACATACAGACATCATTTTTCTATTAGGTGCTGGTACTTGTGTTTCCTTTTTTTTCTTTTTTACTTTGGTTGCTTAATGGTTTGTCAATAGCAAGAACTGTACCTTAAAATAAAGCGTGACCTAAACAATATTTCAGAAACCATTTAATCTAATGTTACTCTAAATCAGTTGTGCCTCCAAAACTGTGCAATTCTCAGCCACTTACATGCAGTTTTCATCATTCTATTTATTTGCTAAGTGGTTATGTTTACCTCATTTTTACATTTTTACATTCGATTTACAGGTCACTGTTTTACTGTACTTGTATCAAATGTCAAACACATTTCCATGGATAGATATTTTGAACCATAATACACCATACCAGTTTCTTTGCACTGTATCTGGATATATTTACCCAGCAGAAACTGTGAGCTTTATTGACAGTATTCAGAAAAGGATCAGCATTTGAAGAGTAAAACCTCACATTTTCAAGACTTTCAATGCTTCTAAAGCAATAGTAAACACAAACAGGCATCGGTTTTCAGGTTGAATCTGACTTTTTTTGTTTATGTCTTTGGTAGTACCACGCTAATATTTCAAACATTACTGTAGACATTTGTGGAAGTAAAACAGATTTATCCAGATATTAGACTAAATAAATCCCTTTTACATTAGACCAGGGCTGTCCAAACTCGGTCCTGGAGGGCCGGTGTCCTGGAGAGTTTAGCTCCAACCCTAGTCAAACACACCTGAACCAGCTAATCAAGCTCTTTCTAGATACACTAGAAACTTTCTAGCAGGTGTGTTGAAGCAAGTTGCAGCTAAACTCTGCAGGACACCGGCCCTCCAGGACCGAGTTTGGACACCACTGCATTAGACTGTAGGCTTTGTAACCTTGCAGATCTCATTGGTTATATGGTTATATTGGGCTAAGCATCAATTAGCATTAGCACAGTGTTTATGCTAGTGCCCCCCCAGTCTTTTTAGTAGGTTCAGAGTCACTGACATTTAGGCTATTTCTTTAGCACTGTTCAGAGTCAGACAGAACAAGGTTTCTCAGACAAGCTTATGTAAAATTTACAGACAAAATGAATCAAATGCATTCGGGTCTTTTCTCACACAACCTCAGTAAATAATTACAGAGCAAATCACCTATTGTTTTCTGTGTATGTGTCTCAGGCATCCTCTATGAAACGTAATTTCTGTCAAATGAATTTGCACAATGCCTCTCCTCGTTTAATTTAACCTTTGTCAAATGCCAGAATTAAAGATAATTTTGTCCTCGTGCACAATTCTTCTGGCTGCCTGCTGTACCTTCATTATGGATTTAGACCCTTTTGCCAACTTTCTGGGTAAAATAACAGTTGGTGGTTCAAGTACTGCTGGCAACCCATCTGATGTAAAAAACCCATCCTGTCTTTGGCCAATCTTATGAGCTTTTTTCAGTGCACACATTCATGTACAGTAATAGTGCACCACATTCAGGTTACAGAAGTTGTATTCATCCCTTTTATTTATAGTATTTTAATATTGGTTATCAGTGGTACAATCATAATATCATAATAGCAAATGTAATAATCAAATTCCAATGGGCTTTATGCACAGCTAGTGTTTTTCAGCCAATGATGAACTTCCTGTGAAAGATTTATGTAACTATTGTCAATTTCATAAGGTTCCTTTTACAGCATCGATGTTGTAATGTAATTTCAGTTAAATAGACTTAAGCGTTCATTTAGTTGTTTAATCGTAAAAAGAGACAAAAGACCAGGCGCCATCATTAGCAGCGGGCTAGCGCAGAAATTCCATTGAAAATGGGGTAAAATTATTTTCCATATTTTAAAGACGTGGCGTGGAAAAATATAATTTAATGCTTCTTGTTTGGTCTGATACCCACTTTATATCGTATCTCAGCCAGGCAGTGAAGATCATTCATTCATTTTCTTTTCAGCTTAGTCCCTTTATTAATCTGGGGTCGCCACAGCGGAATGAACCGCCAACTTATCCAGCATATGTTTTACACAGCGGATGCCCTTCCAGCTGCAACCCATCACTGGGAAACATCCATACACACCCATTCACACACATACACTACGGACAATTTAGTTTACCCAATTCACCTATAGCGCTTGTCTTTGGACTTGTGGGGGAAACCGGAGCACCCGGAGGAAACCTACGCAAACACGGGGAGAACATGCAAACTCCACACAGAAATGCCAACTGACCCAGCCGAGGCTCGAACCAGCGACCTTCTTGTTGTGAGGAGATTGTGCTACCCACTGCGCTACCGCGTCGCCGCAGTGAAGATCACTGTTTTTTTAAAGAAATCAGACCTTAAACGCAGCGATTTTGGACAATTAACCGGAAGCCCTGGGACTGGCTGACTGAAATTAAAAGTCTGTGTGCATATATCCCATTAACTTTGAATAGAAAGACCCAATTACCAGTAAACATCAGTACAATCAACCCAATGTCATATTAAAATGTGGATTCATAAGAGTTTCTTTTTAAGAGCTTTTTATAATGGCCCTTACACTGTTTTTACAAGATGTATAAAATAAGTTTCTTGTTTTTGTGTCTGTGAAGTTTTGAATGAACTCTGCTCATTTATTAACGTGATAGGAGTTTGCTTGTTGGCTCAAACAGGAGCATTGCTTACTAAGTTTAATAGTGCTCATAAGATAGTTAGTATGTTAGTAAATTAATAAGACACAATGATTAGCCCTCCTGTGAAATTGTGATGTTTTATAGAGATTAATGGAGAACACATTTTTATACGTACTATTTTTAATAACTACTTCATTTGGTCTTTGCATCATTTGCATTTGCAATGATGACAGTACATGATATCATGTTTTACTAATTATTTTGCAAGACACTAGTATTTAGCCTAAAGTGCAATTTAAAGATGTAACTAATTAGGTAAATTAGGCAGGGGTTTATTCTGCAGCTAATTGAAAAAAATTAACATTTTCTTAGGGGGGTAATAATATTGACCCTAGCAACTGCTTTTATTCCAGCAAAATAAAATAAAAAAAAGAGTTTAGAAAATACTGTGAAAAATGTCCATGCTCTGTTAAACATTGCTTGGGAAATATTTGAAAAAGAATTACAATTTTACAGGAGGGTTAATAATTTGGTATCCAACTATATATAGTGTGTATATATTGAAAGAATTGTTGACAAAAAATAAGAATTGCCATTAGATTGTTTGTGTAGGGTCAAATGTAAAGGTCTCCTATTTTACCGCTTTTACAACATGTAAGATAGTGTGAGTCTTTGGTGTCTCCAGAATGGGTCTGTGAAGTTACAGCTCAAAATACCCATCAGATCATTTTTATACCCTCCTCAATATTTGAATTTTGGGGTTAGAGGACATTGTGACATTGGACATTGCAACTGTTTTTTTGCCTGTGCCTTTAAATGCAAATGAGCTGGTTTTCCCCGCCCACCGTTTCTACGGGCGTGTCTGTTTCTCCTGCTGCATTACGTCGGATAAACAGCAGTCAGTGACAGAGACAGACACTGATGAAGCAGAGATCCAGTTTATGAGTCAAAATGCCAATTTGATGTATTTATTGCTGTATTTGTATTCAAGCTTTTCTGAAACCATAAGTCACACACAAATACTGTTACAAAAATCGCAGTACACACACACACGTACAAACCTTTAACTGTGCACTGCTTTTGCACATCTACTTGCAGCAAATGTGACAGGCTACAAGTTAATATAAACTGCTATATCCATTATGCTACTGTACAATGTAAACCAGATTTAACGTCCACAAACTGGGACTTATGTTGGGTGTTTGGAAGCTATATCTGTATTGACACTATGCAGCTGTGTTGATTCCAGCGGTTATGAATTACATAGCGATTCTACTGTCATTATTTCCTTTTACATGAACATGTACTGTTTTAAAAACATTTTAAACTTGTAAAACTCATTCTTGAGGTGCTGCTGATCACGGAGAGTTGGAACAAATCTTTTAATCCAAGTTTCTTTGCAAATCCTGTTCTATGGACATGTTTATACATGTTACTATGGAGACGTGTTAATACGCTCCTGTCAATAAATTCGGTGGGCGGGGAAAACTGCACTCCTACGTCACGTTACGGTGGGCCTCAAAATCACTGGGATTTGGATCCTATTTTAATGTCAGGAAATTTAAAAAAGAGAATAGATGTGTTTATATCACTCCAATACGACTGTGGACACACTATACTTACACACAGTTCTGTTTAAACAGCTTCCAAAAGTTGATTTTGCCATAGGTGCCCTTTAAGAATTAAAAATCAATTGCATGACACGTTGTAAATGATGTAGCCAAGTGAAGTCAAAGGGTTTTATATTATAATGTTAATTTGATTATATGATTTACGATGCTTTGGAATCGTGGGATAATTGTATTTGTATGTTATTCAACCGTCTGTCTGACTCCCTCTGTGTACACCTGAAGCTAAGTGCCTGCATTGCTAAGTGCCTGCATTTTTGGTACTTTTCTTTTCCGCTAGATGTTTTGAAATTGACAGCATTTCCAGCCACCACAAACATCTCTGTCAACAATGTTCATGCGCTATATGATTTCCTCAGAAAACAGACAGATCTGCCATTAACTTTAGCTATGGTTTTTTTGTTTATTCGCTTTTAGCTATCTTTTTACCCTTTTTTTGTGTGTGGTTTGGCTTTGCTATCGATCTTTGCCATCTCTTTTTGCTTTGAACTCCTTGTCCCCGTCTTTCCCTCAATCTGTCCTTCCCTCAAAGTATTCAGAGTCAGCAGAGCAGTTTCATCAATTAAACATGTAAGCACTTCACCTCAACAGCTTCCATTAATCCACTCTAAAGACCATGTTTTTTTGTCCTTTCTTGCTTTGGCTTCCAAAGGACAAGTTAAACACTGTGTCTTAATTCATATGAAGCGACACTGACAGCTCCCTCCTGTCTGTTTAGCGAGGATGATGTTGCCTTGGGGGTTTGCTGTTAGCGCTGAACCATGAGAACATCTTGCTGTGTGTAGCAAATGCTCCATGTAGCAAAATGCTTGTCGGCAATGTTACTGATCATATAATTGGGCCGTTTCAGTTCAGATGAATTGAAAGGATAGTTCAGCAAATAGGGCAGTTGTGTCATTATTTACTCACACAATAGCAGGTTTATTGTCACTTTTGGCGGCCTGAATATGCAAACCTTTGAAAACAGGTTTCGGAACAGATGATAGCATTACCATCTCCAAAAAAAATAGACTAACACATATAAGTAAAATAGGTTGTGCATGAGAGTAATGCATTCCGTGAATAGCTTTCTGTGTTTTTGATAAATCTTTTTGATGTTCATAGTAATAAAATCTGATTTTCATAAAAGAAAACATTGATACTTTCGCAAGGAAATGTGGTCGAAAGCATCATTTGTTGATTATATTTTTAGATGTGTACACTACCTGACAGAAGTCTTGTCGTCGATCCCAGTTGTAAGGGCAACAAATAATAACTTGACGTCTAGTTGATCATTTGGAAAAGTGGCAGAAGGTAGATTTTTCTGCATCCCAATCATCACAAATACTGCAGAAGACCTATTGGAACTCACATAGACCCAAGACTCTCACAGAAATCAGTTAAGTTTGGTGAAAGAAAAAGAGAGATCGAGAGATCTGCAGAGTGGATGGCAACATCAACAGCCTGAGGTATCAAATCACAGGAGAGGGCAAATTCTTCAGCAGGATAGCGCTCCTTCTCATACTTCAGCCTCCACATCAAGGTTCCTGAAAGAAAAGAAGGTCAAGGTGCTCCAGGACAGGCCAGCCCAGTCACCAGACATGAACATTATTGAGGTGAAGGAGGAGGCATTGAAGATGAATCCAAAGAATCTTGATGAACTCTGGGAGTCCTGCAAGAACGCTTTGCCATTCCAGATGACTTTATTAATGTTATTTGAGTCATTGCAGAGATGTATGGATGCATTCCTCCAAGCTCATGGGAGTCATACACAATATTAATTATTTTTCCGCTGCACCATGACTTTACATTTTATACTGTACATCATATCTGTTAAGTGACAAGGCTTTTGTCTAAGGAAAGTCAGACCTTACTGTCCTAATTAAATCATTTAAAATCAAGGCATGATCTTATTTTATTTAGGTAAAATAAGCATAATCTAGAGGCCTTTGCCTTTCATATAATCCACTTCTGATACCAAATGATCAACTAGAAGTCAAGTTATTATTTGTTGTTCCTTAAACGTGGATAGGTGACAAGACTTTTGTTAGGTAGTGTACAGTATGTTAAAACCCTAAACAAATTCAGAGAGAATACTATTTGAAATCAGTATGAGGATAGTCATATCAGTTTGGAGCGACATGGGGATGAATAAATGACATAAATATGAGCTATTTCTGACTTCTTCATTTACTCGATACTCAGTTTTTATTCAGCTTTTTTTTATTATAAGAACTACCAGCAAAAATAAACAGCCCTAATGTGTCTGCGAATGTGAACTCTTTAAAAAAACTGCTTTGAGCTCCTTTAAAGTTCGACACTTATGCTTTCAGCGACCTCCGAATGTTTTATGTATCTGCGTGTGACAGTTTTCCGAGAGTTTTGAAACTCTTGAGAGCAGATGTGTTATAATCATGATGTGCGTTAAGGATTTGAAAGCATAATGGATGCCAGTATCAGTACGGCTTCAACACTGCAGCTTCAGAGCACTCCGATATCTCAAGGATGTTCTAGTGAAATATTCATTCTCTCTCCCTCTTTCTCTTCCTCTGTCTGTCTAATTTCACCTTTTCTATTATAGATGCAATACAAGAGCCCTCAAACGCCACAATGTGCCCCACAAAATATCATTCGACATCACTAAACATTTGAAGGTTACTCAGAAATTCAGGCTTTTATGTGTCTGAGTAATTTCCATTTTTCCATTCTAGTGAGAGTGGCATTCGTGAACTCATAAAAATTAGGCATTAGAGAGCGGATGAACAGTGCATAAAAGCAGGCACACTCTGACCTGGATCTTCATGTCTGTTGAGGTTAAACAGTTTAAAGACTTTTCGTTTAGGTTAAGTAACACTTAAAAAGGTGTCTCGTTGGGAGATTCAGCACCACACTTCTGCTGTCTGAGATAACGCGCAAACCTTTCCCAAGTGTAACTAACTCAGACACCGAATGCCATGGCAAACTGTGCCTTACTGAATGTAGTAGTGTTTTGCTTGTCTGCTTCTGTGTTGAAGAGAACATTTTCTGCTTTAGGCTTTAATGTTGGTTTCTTGATATTGATATAGTTTGTTTTGAATGCATTAAATGCAATTGCTGTATATGTAATTATTAATTTGAAATCTCAGCACCTATGATGAACATGTTGCAACATAGGCTCATTCTGAAACCGTAGCCCTATATAAATTTCTGGAGATCGCGAATTATGTAACCAGAAGTACGTATGGCTGCATTTTGTCTTTAAAACGAGCACTAGGGGGCAGTATGACGCTGTTCCTTTTCACCCTTATCAGCTGACCGCTTACCTCTGTATGGACGGCTTTTCTGCTGTTACCAGTTTGTCCAGTGGCTCGCCTAGTATGCCTATGGAAGAAGGAGGGTGGGTCAGTCAGTCAGTCGACAGCGGCTTCTGGTGGATTTATGTAAGAACAGCAGGTGTGAATGGCACTCGGGAGAGAAATTTGAGATCTCAAAAAGTGTACACAGCGGCCTCTGGGGGATTCGCAAAAACTGCAAAAAAAACGTACCTTCTGGAAAGTATTTGGCACTCTCCAGAAATGTATATAGGGGTATGTATCAATAATTAGCGTGGGTTGAGCATGCCATTTCACATTAAAATTTATTCAGATTAAAATTAATAAGGGCATAAAGTGAAAAGGATGGTTTAAATATCAAATTGAAGAAAGAAAGCCAAAAAAGACTGTCAAGTTATCTTGAAGTTATCATTTTATAATTTGTTGGAGTTACGGTTTGTGTTCATTTGTGTTGATAAAAAATATAATGTTAGATGTAAATATATTTCCAACAGTTTGTATTGTTATTAATACAATTAATATTATTTAATTGTGTGTGTGATGATCAAACTTGCATGGGATTTAATTTATTCAAAGTTAAAAAATTGTCTTAAAAACAAATTATTTAATTATGTGTGATGATGCAAACTTGAATAGGATTTATATGTTTTCATGTTTAAAATAATATCGTAGAAACAAAGGCAACACCTTAGAATAATGGTCCATTCTTTTATCTTAGTTAATGTCTTTAAAATCTTGTAAAGCATTTGTTAATCATGGGTCAACATTAATTAGTGCATCCTTCAAATCCAAAGTTGTGCTTGTTAACATTAGTGATTGCGTTGTGAGTTAACATGAACTAACGTTATTAAATAAAACATAAATAAATACAGTAATAAATGCATTACTAATAATTTGTTCATGTTAGTAAATACATTAACTAATGGACCATTATTTGAAAGTGTTACCGAAGCAAATAGCTTCACTGCTTATTAATAATGGAAAGCAAATCAACTGGCACAAGAAACATGCTGAAAAATATATATCAGATAATATTATAATATCAAATTGGCAAATAAACTTGTGATGAATGTATTTATCAATTAATAATTCATGTTATTTGGGAAAAAATATGTAAGTGTACACAGAATTTCTGAAATTCTCATGGCCTTTTTAGTGAATTCTTTTCTGAAAATGATTGTCAAAACTAAAAAAAATGTTAACTATTTACATTAAAAATTATGTTTGCTATTGGTTCAAACTACTTATTTCAAGAGTTCACACTTAGCTGATGATTGAATGTAAAAGCGAGTTTGGCATGCTGTCCCGGGAGAGAGCCCTGAGCTCATGAGATCCTCGAGCCCGGGGCTCCCTCCCGTTTGCGGGGCGAGAGGGGAGTTTGAGCTCAGGTAGGTCTCGAGAACTCCCCCGCTTGTTAATGGTAAATGTAATTATGAATACTTGTGGAGAGAAATGTAGCTGATTGATAGCTCATCTATGGTGTCGATTTGGTTTTGGTCAATTTACTTATGTTGCATGTTTTTTGTCTTGTGGGAGGGAACCGGAGAACCCGGGGAAAACCCACAGGGACACGGGGAGAACATGCAAACTCCACACAGGAATGTTGCTTGGCCGGGTGAGATTTGAGCCAGTGACATTTGCTGTGAGGCGACGGTGCTAACCACCGGGCCTCCGTGCCGCCCTGTCGAGGAAAATGAGAGGAGTAGGGGTGGAAGGGGGGATTCTTCAGGACGAAGATGGCTAAGGTGAGATACTTTGGTTATTTATAGCGATTTAGGAATCGTCTGATTGGTGGATTGTGCATTAGCTAAAGCGGGACCAGCTGCGGTCTATCATAAGCATGTGCTCCTCTTGAAATTAGTTTATGAATAAACTTCACTTAAACTGAGCTGAAACAACACAATTCTTGAGTTTTTGGGAGGGAACAACCTAATTGTTTTATGTTCAATCCACTTAAATTTGTAAAAAAAAAAATAATAAATTAAAAACGTAATTCCTTCATGTTGTCCCAACACAAAAATCAATTGTGTGGAACCCAGAATTTCTTACAGTGTACACCAGCTTTTTCATGCTGTTTTGTGTTTAACCTACTTAAATTTGTAAAAAACTAAAGTTAACTTAATTCCTTCAAGTTGTACCAACACAAAAAAATCGATTGTATGGAACCAAGATTTTGTTTACAGTGTACACCAGCTTTAATCTATGGTGCATTTCTATTAACTCCATAAAATTGTAAAATGAATAGTTCTGTCCTTAAATCTGAGCCACACTAGAAGCTGTTACTCTCCAAACATACACCTCTGACATCACCATGTCAATAAAGCTTATTGCTTTATTTTACACAAGAGTTAAAAAAATATATACATACAATCTTTTCTTTATAGTTGCCCCTTCAGTTAGCGTGTGGCGCTGCTTTCCCATCTGTGTGGATTCATCTTTTATGAATGCCGCCCCATTATAGTGCATATTGAACATATTTCTAACATGTCTCAGCTGTGATGCTGAATTTGTCACTTATATATTCATGGGATTGAAAATGAGATGTTATCGTTATGGTAAATTTCTTGTAAACCCTTGAATTGAAACACGAGCAAATCTTGACAATGACAAATGCTGCCTCATATGTTTGCCAATCGATTTAATCTGTTTAAGGAAAATAAATATTGCGCTTCCCCTGAGCGCTGTTCTCAGTAAGCCATATGCACCTGAGAAATCTCATTTGTGTGTGTGTGTGTGTGTGTGTGTGTGTGTGTGTGCAGATTCTGCTGGGAGAGCTGGCATCTTTCTTCACTAAACCTGAGGCCTTGCAGGAGAAGACAATAGTTACGGCTGACTGCTGCTATTTCAACCCGCTGCTCAGACGCATCGTTCGCTTCCTCGGTAAGTAATTCTTCTTCATTCTTAGAGTTTGTATTCATACTGTTGATCTTTTGGACACTCAGCATCCAACTTTTGCTATCCTGTTATGTTTCAAATTCTTTGGCATTTTAATAACTGGTCTGTGTGTACACTACCTGACAAATGTCTTGTCATGGATCCCAGTTGTAAGAGCAACAAATAATAACTTGACTTCTAGTTGATCATTTGGAAAAGTGGCATAAGGTAGATTTTTTTCCAATGAATCATCTGTTGAACTGCATCCCAATCATCACAAATACTGCAGATGACCTATTGGAACCCACATGGACCCAAGATTCTCACAGAAATCAGTCAAGTTTGGTGAAGGAAAAATCGTGGTTTGGGGGTACATTCAGTATAGGGGCGTGCGAGAGATTTGCAGAGTGGATGGCAACATCAACAGCCTGAGGTATCAAGACATTTGTACTGCCCATTACATTACAAACCACAGGAGAGGGCAAAATCTTCAGCAGGATAGTGCTCCTTCTCATACTTCAGCCTCCACATCAAAGTTCCTGAAAGCAAAGAAGTTCACGGTGCTTCAAGATTAGCCAGCCCAGTCACCAGAGATGAACATTATTGAGCATGTCTGGGGTAAGATTGAAGATGAATCCAAAGAATCTTGATGAACTCCTGCAAGAATGCTTTCTTTGCCATTCCAGATGACTTTATTAATAAGTTATTTGAGTCATTGCAGAGATGTATGGATGGATGCAGTCCTCCAAGCTCATGGCAGTCAAACACAATATTAATTCTTTTTCCGGTGCACCATGACTTTATATTCTATACTGTACATTATTTATTTTGTCTAAGCAAAGTCAGACCTTACTGTCCTAATTAAATTATTAAACATTAAGGCATGATCATATTTTATTTTGGTAAAATAAGCATAATCTAGAAGCCTTTGCCTTTCATATAAGCCACTTCTGATACCAAATGGTAGTCAAGTTATTATTTGCTGTTCCTAAAACCTGGATAGGCAAGACCTTTGTCAAGCAGTGTATGTGTGAGTGTATGTTAATACCTGTTCAGAAATTTAGGGTTATTGCATATTTTTTCTTAAAACAAGATTTTTTTTTTGCTTGTCTAGAAAATGCTTCTTGATTTAACATTTTTTAGATATTTGGACTAGAAAAAAAAATCTAAGTTTTTTTTCAGTGAAGGCTTGTGAATAAAGATTTGATGCTGTGGTGTGTATGCAAGGGATAATGTACATCCAGATGATTATTATTGCAGAAAATGGCTGAATGGAGCATACACTAACCTAAGTATTATACACAATTACATATTATTAAGATTTCTAAACATAATAGTTTTAATAACTCATTTCTAATAACTGATTTCTTTTATCTTTGTCATGATGACAGCACATAATATTTGACTAGATATTTTTCAGGATACTAGTGTTCAGCTTAAAGTTCCAATTTCAGGCTTAACTAGGTTAATTAAGCAGGTTAAGGTAATTAGGCAAGTCATTGTATAATGATGGTTTGTTCTGCAGACAATTGAAAAAAAATATTGCTTAAGGGGGGCTAATAATATTGACCTTAAAATGTTTTTAAAAATTTTAAAACTGCTTTTATTCTAGCCGAAATAAAACAAAAAGACTTTCTCCAGAAGAAAAAATATTATAGGAAGTACTGTTGAAAAATTCCCTAATCTGTCAAACATTATCTGTAAAATATTTAAAAAAGAAAAAAAAATCACAAGAAGGCGAATAATTTGGACTTCAATTGTATGTATTTAAATGTGATCGTATTCGTTCTGACTGTTAAGATGATTGACGATTAGTTTCAACAGCTGTTATCCCGGCATAAAATACCTTGCAATGTCACGACTGACCAATCAGAATCAAGTATCCCAGAGAGCCGTGTATAGTAGTAATATGAGATAATCAAATCCCTCCTCTTCCTCCTGTTCTCAGGTGTTTATTCCTTTGGCCTCTTCACCACCACCATCTTTGCCAACGCAGGGCAGGTAGTGACAGGAAACCAGACGCCTCACTTCCTGTCTACATGTCGGCCGAACTACACAGCACTGGGCTGTCATTCCCCAATGCAGTACATCACAGAGCGCCGTGCCTGTACCGGCAACCCATACCTCATTACCTCCGCACGCAAATCCTTCCCATCGAAGGACTCAGCGCTCAGCATGTACTCGGCCATCTACACGGTGGTAAGTTCATCCAGGACAAGATCTGATAGAAATCACTGTCATCCTCTGCTCTGATTCAGTCATGAGAGATGACAGAGCATCTTACTCCTCTAGATCCTGTAAAATGATGATGATTCAGAATATTCGGCTGACGCTGACCAGCATATCTGAATGCTCAGCATAACCTGTGTCTTGGATTCTCATCATATCCCTAAGTCATTTTTTTATGTTTCTGAAAGAAACTCGTAGGTCTATGAATCTATGTCTATAATCATGACATGCCCACCCATACTAGTAACAGCTATACCAAGTCGGCCAATCACAGATCTTGCAATTTGCACCATTGTAACGTGTGGTTATATTTTTACATTGGTAGGTCAAAAGGTATGAAAAGGCTACTCCAGACCTAGAAGTATAAATTGACCTTTATAATGGTCCTAATCCTCCCCCGTTACAGCACATCTGATTACTTGTACATGCTGTATTGCAAGTTTCAAATCAAATTCTGGGAGTTTGCCATGTTTTCCTGGTGTTTGTGTGGGTTTCCTCCGGTTGCTCTGGTTTCCCCCACAGTCCACAGACATGCATTATAAGTGAATTGGGTAAGCAAAATTGGCCATAGTGTATGGGTGTGTGTGAATGTGAGAGTGTATGGGTGTTTCCCAGTACTGGGCTGCAGCTGTAAGGGCATCCGCTGCATAAAACATATGCTGGAATAGTTGGCGGTTCATTCTGCTGTGGCAACCCCTGATAAATAAGGGACTAAGCTGAAGGAAAATCAATGAATGAAATAAAATTTTGATCAGAAAACTAACAAGTTTTTCTAAAAACATACTAGCCCCCTAGTTTTTGGGGATAAAGGATGTTCTATAAACTATAGACTATAGACTGAACCAGCACAGAGAGAAATAGCAAAGTTGGAAAATGATCAGATATTTGCAGTGCGTTTGAGGTGTTGCGGTGATGTGCGAACAAAATCTGTTATAATCACCCTGCAACACACAGCTATGGAAAATATGAGAGACGTACTGTACATGTAAACATGTCTAAAAACATGGCAGCTTTTTATATTAATGAGAAAAGTGTATAAATGACAATAAAGTTTGTTTGGGTAAAGCATAGTTTTTGTTTTATTCTGTAAACTACTGATGGTATAGCTGACTTTTTAATATAAAATGTGGGGCGACACGGTGGCTCAGTGGTTAGCTCTGTCGCCTCACAGCAAGAAGGTCGCTGGCTCGAGTCCTGGCTGGGTCAGTTGGCAGTTTGCATGTTCTCCCCATGTTGGCGTGGGTTTCCTCCGGGTGCTCCGGTTTCCCCCACAGTCCAAAGACATGCGCTATAGGTGAATTGAATAAACTAAATTGGCCGTAGTGTATGTGTGTGAATGAGTGTGTATGGGTGTTTCCCAGTACTGGGTTGCAGCTGGAAGTGTATCCGCTGTGTAAAACATATGCTGGATAAGTTGTCGGTTCATTCCATTGTGGCGACCACTGATGAATAAAGGGACAAGCTGAGGGAAAATGAATAAATGAATGAATGATGAAAATGTGCCATTTCTAAAAACATGTTTCAATATATTTTTAGACCAAAAATTAAAACAATTAAAAAATAAATACCAGTTATTTAACTCCAGAAGAGTTAAGAAATCTTCATCGTGATTTTTTATCACAGTAATTTGAAACCATTTTTTGTTCTGACCCACTTAAAACCCTCTGAATGATAATGTTTTTATATACCTTATCAGACGTTCATAGAATAAAATATATATTAACATTTCTTAAACCCATACCCAATGTATCCAGTAAAGTGCTAGTAAAAAAATAAAGTGTTTCTAGTAATTTTTTGTTTGTTTGTAAAATATATGTCTATATTGCATATGATGCACTGTACTGCATGATGAAGCTGTGCAGATAGTTATGCTGCATGCATATACAGTGTACTCATGCATAGTACTGTGTGTGTGCGTGTGTGTGTGCGTGCGTGTGTTTTTCTGCAGATGTATGTGACTCTGGTCTGGAGGACTAAAGGCACACGGCTGACCAAACCCACTCTCTGCTTGACTCTGCTCTCATTGGCTGTTCTGGTGGGCATCGTGCGGGTGGCTGAATATCGCAACCACTGGTCTGATGTGTTAGCTGGATATCTGACTGGAGGAGCCATCGCTGCTTTTCTGGTGAGGATCTCATATTAGCACATACTGTACTTATGCCATAGCCACTAGATACAGTATGTGCTGAAGTAATACAGCATTGGGCTGTGGTGGAGAATTCATAAAAGAATGTACAGTTGAAATAAATTGTACATTAAACAATTGTTCATTGTGTTCATAAACAACTGTTAAAAACATTTATTATTATGATTTTTATTATTATTTTGGGCATGCAGTATGATTGCAAGGCCTTGAACTACAATGCTTATATATCTGCAAAATCAGTGAACCATAAATATAATTTGATAAAGTGGTCCAACCTCTAAAATTCGATAACAATTCATGTTTATTTTAGTGCTGTGCAATGATTAATCAAATTAACAAAGCTTTTATTCAGGTAATGTATCTGTGTATGTTTATTTATTAATTTATTATGCATGTATAAATACACATATGCATGCATATATTTGAGAAATAAAATAATATTCAATAAAATATATATACTGTATGTATACAATACCCCGTGTTGGCGTGGGTTTCCTCCGGGTGCTCCGGTTTTCCCCACAGTCCAAAAACATGTGCAGTAGGTGAAGTGGGTAAGCTAAATTGTCCGTAGTGTATGTGTGTATGTTCTGGTCCTCCAGGTTGGGGGTTGAGCGTTGGGCTAACAACCCACCTCATAAAAACTAGATGTTACAAAACACCAACATGGTGGAGCTAAATTCGATACAAATAGCCCTTGAAGTAAGTATGTATACAATACATGCATAAATATTTGTTTTGTATAGTTTTGTTTTTGTGTGTGTGTGTGTGTGTGTGTGTGTGTGTGTGTGTGTGTGTGTGTGTGTGTGTGTGT